>JACEFZ010021514.1:382500-543473 GCA_014155875.1 Cepaea nemoralis
AATTGAAATATTTTGGTCACTTGAAACATCACGAACGTTTGGAGAGAACAATAATGGAGGGGTATATGCCTGGGAAGAGAGGAAGAGGATGGCCAAAGAGAAGATGGGTGCAGGATGTGGCGGATGATCTCCAGATGGGTGTATCGGACGCGGGACATCTTGATTATGATCGAGAGGTTTTCCGGAAGGTTGTTATGGGAGCGAGGTTCTGCAAAGGACATGCTACTGAATGAATGAATGAATGAATGAGTTAGCCATTGCTTTATGAAGGACCAACACTCACCGTTATGAAAATCAAAGCAAAGCAACATGCTCCCGTTTGCCTGTGGCGGACTTTGAGCCCGGTATTTCGGGATTGTGACATTTTGTTCCCTATTCCTAAGCCGCAGAAACAACTGACAGCTAGAAGACGAAGAAGAAGAAGAAGAAGAAGAAGAAGAAGAAGAAGAAGAAGAAGAAGAAGAAGAAGAAGAAGAAGAAGAAGAAGAAGAAGAAGAAGAAGAAGAAGAAGAAGAAGAAGAAGACATATAATGTCTGTGTAGGAGACATTCTGACCTTTCCAGTCATAAGTTAGTTGTGTTTTGAGGACATTCCTACCCTCTTCTTCTGGTTCACAACACAGAAAAAGACAGGAAAAACCGTTCACACATCATCATCATCATTATCATTTCGCAAGTCCCTCGCAGAGCGCCAGTCTCATCACAACCCATTGGAAAGACACAATCTTTTGCCTCTTCCTCTACTCCATGTATTGTCATCCCCAGCATGTCTGTAAAGTTATAGATCTTTTATCATGTTGGTGAACCTCTGCCTCTTTTTCCTGGAACCAAAGCTCCCATCACTGTTGTCTCTAAACCTCTATGACCTTTAAAACGGACAAAGTATTACAATTGTTGAGACATGAAGCTGATTATAAGTCAGTTGTCTTCAGATCTGGTAGAATGTCAGTATGTTTCTGCTTCTTGACAGAATGCTATTTTAAGAATTTTTCTGTAACATTTACATTCTGAAGCCTAATTTCCTTCTTTAGTGGTTGTGAAATTGTTTCTGAATTACATCTGTGTTCACACTTCACTAATTTACAACACTCCATATAACACATTACTTCCTTTCTTTCTTTCTTCCTTCCTTTCTTTCTTTCTTTCTTTCACACTCTCTTTTGCTGTTACATTATTTTCCTTCTTTATCAACTGTTCTTCCATTCGTCACAACACAAGCAATTTCACACTGTTACCAATGAACCACTATCCGGCTGTGTAAATGTTGATATAGCAGGGAGTGGTGAAACTACTGCTGGCTAGTGCAGACACGGCTGAGTAGGTCGAGGCCACGCCTGCTACAACTCCAATGAACATAATCTCAATGCAGGCAACTTTTTCATGTAGTGGTGCGGTGCTGGAAGAGGTCAAACACAACAGTTTGTTAACTAAGGGTTCAGGAAAATAAAACTAACAAAACAAACTTGGCTAACATCAAATATTAACAAGAGGTCAGCATAGCCGAATGGTGTCCTGATGCTGAGATTGCGGGTTCAACCCCTACACCGGTCAGCTGGACTAAAATGTTGATTTCTCGTCCTTGACTTGGGTACGTAAATTACAAGTACCTCTTAAGTCAGAGTGGGTTCGTCTCCTGGTGAGGGACAATGATAATAGGGAAAGCTAATCCACATGCAAAAAATCAGTCCAGTGCACTAAAAAAGTAGTAGCATGTCTATAGGTTACGCTTGAGTTCAAAGCGAGTGAACATTACAAATAAATAATAAGGATACGTTGACACGTTGCTGTGACATAACGTCCCAGTTTACTCCAGCTTGCAGACGATTATAAATACCTTTTCTAGGAAAAAGAAATATTACGTACAAGAGACTGGCAATTCCTTTTATGGTAACGAATGCCATTGTTCAGAACGAGGCGGAATTTGGGGCTGGGGCTCCAAATAGAATGGAATAGTTTGGTAAAACTCCCAGGCGGGACCAGACCTAGTCACTTGAGTCTGGAAGTCCCAACTATGTAGATGTGAATTATTCAGGGAGAGGGTGTAGGCCCATTGTGGGCCCATTTTTGCCTCTATGTTGCATTGGTGAGCATACATATGTTTTTGTTTTGAATGATAAGATTTGTGTTAGATATTTAATACAATCTTTGTTTGATATGAGAAGTAATACTACATGTCATGTATGTATTTTGGCGGAGTTTGCTACGGCACCGTTACTTCTGTAAGAAAGACAGCCTGAGATTTGAACGTCTATACCACTGTCCTATATTCCTATGCTTATAATTCTTATCATGCTATGATTACTGCTTCATCTTCTTTTGAAGACTTTGATGTCTCTGTAAATGCTGTACCGTTTCTGCAGAGTTCAATCTATCTTCACTTTTGGTTCGCCCTCATCTAGGGAAGAGCCTATCTTTACCGGACTTTTGGTAAAGTATTCAGGTGTTACATAATGCCTTTGTTAAAGATTCAGAACCTGTACGCATATATATATATATATATATATATATATATATATATATATATATATATATATATATATATATATATATATATATATATATATATATATATTGTGTGTGAATCTTTACTTTATCTGTGTACAGAATATGCCGGGGACGGAACGTAGATTTGGTGTGTATGACAGCCTGGGGACACAGTTAGATAAGACACCCCATTGCTTTTGTCGGATTTGGTGGACCCTGTATGTCAGTGGCTCAATCATATTTATGAGAACGGTTCACATACCTAAATACTCATTTTTACCTGCCGTAAATCGTGCAGTGTGCTTGCCAAAATAACAAGACATTGGAGCCAATATTTACAAAACCCCGACCTTAGTCACACCCTGGTCATGTTCTATAACAGATTGTTGTCCTCCCATATAGAGGAGTGTTTGTATGTGTGAGAATATATCTCCATTTGGTATCTGTGAGGTCCTGTTCGTGGTATAGGTAGAAGCGTGAGGTTGGTAGAGTGTTCAGATTACCGCCCCACCTTCCCGCCAAATAGACCCATATGTTTCAGGCCCACAGGTGACCCCACTTCATGATATGAGGTTTGTCCTCGGACTATATGTCTAATTGTTGTCTCTGTGAGTCTTATGAACCTGCATAATAAGCTAGTATATTCACGGCTTGACATTTTTGATTTACAGACATTTGAGGCAGGCGGGGAACATCTTGGTTGATTTGAGCGGTCTAAAACTATTGGCTAAATTTGGCGAAGTTAACAACGATTGGCTGTGATATGCAGAGTATGCGCCACTCAGTACTTATGGACCTCGGCATTCCTTCCAAGAAATCGGAGGCGGGGGAAGTAATCCCGTATTTTTCTTCTAGCAACAGTGAGAAACTCCAGGACGGAGTTATCTCCTTTTTTGGGTTTGGCCATTCTGGTGACATCAATTTAGCCAAGTGCTATCGCAAAGCTTATAATACTCATCACTGGCGTCTGACGAGAGATGACACTAATATTCTTCCTGTAGTATCAGGGAAGTTATAGTCTGCCGCCGAACTACCAGAGGTTCTGTAGAATCGGGTTATCAATTCAATATATAGTCGAAGACATCAGACGTCTGTCTAGAACCAGGGGTGACCCCATTCAGTGCAGTGTCGCTTATAGACATTGGGATGTATCTTGATCTACGATGGAAGAATACTAACCCCTATCGGCTAAGGGCCTCCTGGAGGATCTTCAACTAACAATCCTTACAGCCTCGTCAAGCGTCCGTGCTTCAACTTTTCCAGAATGATGGACATTAATACCAAGGGGTGAAATCCCTATTCTGTGCAGACATATTTTCCTCTCAAGACCAATGCCAGATCGAGTGGTCCAGGGTTCAAGTCATCATGATCATCATTTTTAGCGAGGGGACAATTGCATACAGTTCCTTTTGTTGGTCAATTATGACTGTATTTTATCAACATCAACGATCCGTATCCCCATTACAGTGTTCAGCATACAGAGAACCTTGGTTTTTTCTCAGTGGCACATTGTGGTGTTTGGTCAATTCAAGATGGGATGAGCCCATCTATTTCAGCGGTAGAATCGTGTAGTGGAGTGTATGCCGAGTGGTGATTAAACGGCCCATAGTAGAAACAGTCATCCCGAGTAGGGCACAACAAGCAAAGTGCGGATGAGTGGGTTTTAGGTGCAGGGAAGAGAAGAGGAGGAGGGGAGTTTTTAGATTATAAGTTCATACATTATTTGAGAATGTATTTTGTTGTTTGATGTTTTGATAGATTGTAGTGGAGACCGAGTCTTGTACTTCCATGGTATGAGAATCTGGAAATAAACAATATATGTTCGTCAGGAGAGTTTTCATTGTCTAGTGACCAGTGTTACACTGTTTGTTATTGTAGAGAACTGTGCTACTGTATTTGTATATGTGCAGAGAATCCAGTGGGAGGTCGACCAACACACAATCTCAGATATTTTATCCAAGAATAACAACTTGATAGAGATCTGTGGTTAAGTGACCTATTCTCTGTTTTATTCTTCAGGAAGGTAGTTTATCCTATACAGTGGGTGGAGTCTATCTGACCATAACCCCAGTCTTACTTCAATAGAGCCAATAACTACTCTATTCCTGGAGTCTTTTTAGGAAATAAATTGTCTCGATCAACAGCCTTTATGCGGCGAACCTGAGGACCAAATATTGATTTACCCTAGACACTATTTCAGTCCATTTTATATGGTATTCTCATTTACTATCCCACAGTTGCCCAGCGATATTGTTAATATGACACCTCACAAAGAAGACTGTATCCGTTATGGTCACAACACAGTCATAGTGTGGCTCTGCATAAGTAATAATAAAAGCCACTGGGCACCCCAACTCATTATGCTGTAGTTTAGAATATGTGAAGGTCTAGCGCGCGCGCACGCACGCATGCATGCACGCACACACACACACACACACACACACACACACACACACACACACACCGCAATGGCTGTATCTGCTACAGGATAACTTGTAATCAAGATGCTTGACAATCAAATATGTACCTTTTCAGTAAATTAAGATGTTTCTTAAAGACATTGTCATTGATCCATTTTCATGATAGATTTCTTTCTTCACATAAAAGATAATTCATAACTATTATCTTTACAGACTTGTATTCTGAACCCATGTTATTCTGGACTCAGCTCACATCGTCAATAGTTCTTCCCTTGCACTCTTCATGTCAGAGATGATATAACCAAGGAGTAATATGATGCCCTAAATATCGGTGGTCATGAAATACCAGAGATTCGATATGCTGATGATACAGTATTACTATCCACATCACAGAATGGTCTAGAGTTAAGTTGAGTTGAGTTAAGAACCAACATCACTGCACTCAGGACATTCCCATACGTGCTCCGTCTCCTCGTTCAACAGCCAGCGAAGAGTCATACTACTAATCGTTCCCACCGCTATATGATTATAAGCTCTCCTGGTCTTCCCTCTCAGTTTTGAGATTCTTCCAGAACCCCTGCCGATCCCCCGCAATCTCATTATTTCCACATATGGGTTCTCAATCTGTTCCTCCGCCTTCTCCACCTGGTCCCACAAGCGCACGAGAATGGTATATAAAATCTAATAACCTAAACCCAAAAGAATAGTGAAAATCACAACTTATATCTTAAATTATATCTTTACATGGCTTTTCCTTTCCGGGATTTTCCCCTGTACACATTTTAGACTTGGGAGCCAAGGTACATTTAAAAAATCTGTCTTGATGCGGATTCAGGCTAGCAAAGAAGCATGCTAGTCTCTGTACTAAAACTCTCACCATTAACTAATATTGAAACTTTAAAAAAAAAAAGTAGTTCCATGGCAGAAACTGTGATAGGGTGCGAATTGTTTGGCAATGCACTCACGGGACTATATTGAAGTGCCATCACTGTTACTTACACTGTATCCCATGTTCCTGTCATTGAACACAGCTTGAGGTAGAAGATGGGCGGAAGGATGTAGGCCAGCAGTGTTGTAGTGGATCCTCCAATCAGAGATAGGATGGCACCAAAGCGAGGGACACTCTCAGCAACAAACAAGATAACACCCATCATGACAGTCCGGTTGATGATACGTCGAATGTTGAATTCTGTAAATGCCAGAAGCATAGTAAATAAAGGTCAAGGCCAATGGTGCTAGCCTCATATTTCAAAAGACCAACTGGCACTCTAAGGGTGATGCTGTCATCTTTACTCCCTAAGACATTTTCTGGTACTTGTTTTAGGTTTGGCCAGCCTAGGAGCCCAGGTGATTTTAAAAAATCTGCCTTGATGAGAAATCGAACCTATGACCACCAGATTGGCAGGTGAACACCTTGCTACTATACCACCTCGGCTCCCTGGAAAATATCATACTTATATATCACATTAAACAAGAGTTTGTAAAATTATTAAGCTTCTATACACATCTTTTGTTGTTTGTCCATCAAGGATGATGATGACCATTCATTTCATCCAGTGGGATTGAAAGTATGGAGCCGTGAGTTCTAAGATGGCTGATAAGGTCTATTTTGGCTCGAAACGTTCTTTGACAATGCGGGCAAAGAATGCTTGACGTTCCAGGAGGAGGATCTCCTGCAGTGCTTTTTCTGTCCAGCCTTTTCTTCACAGCTCTTGCAGTCCTGGTTCCTTCACAAGTGACTGCACCCTTATGTAATGATGTACGTCATGAATTACGGTCTTTAGCAACAGTCTCCCAGGTCTCATGATGAATTCCAAAAGCTTTCGGTGAGACTTTCAGAGTGTCTTTAAAACGTTTCCTCTGGCCGCCTTGGGAGCATTTACCACAACGCAGCTCGCCGTAAAAAATTTGTATAGGGAGCCTGTGATCTGGCATACGAGTTAAGTGACCAGCCCAGCGAATCTGATTTTTCATTAGTGTGGATACTGGGCATGGACGCTCTTTCTAGAACTTCAGTGTCTGGGATCTTGTCTTGCCATTTAATCTTCAATAGCTTCCTAAGGCAGACTGTGTGGAAGTGGTTTAATTTCCTAGCATGTCGCTGATAAACAGTCCATGTTTCACAAGCATATAGCAGTGTGGATAATACAACTGCTTTATAGACTTTCAGCTTTGTTTGCAGGCTTATTCCATTTCTGTCCCATACATTCTTGTACAGTCTGCCAAAGGCCGCGCTGGCCTTGGAGATTCTTGCATTCATTTCGTCATCAATTGTGGCAGTTTGTGACACGGGTGCTGCCAAGATAGGTGAATTTGTCCACAACACTTAGACTATGACCATTCACTTTGATATTCGGCACGGTGTGATTATTCCTGGAGCTGGCTGGTACATAACTACAGTCTTCTCCAAGTTGATATTGAGCCCAAAGTTGACACAGGCATACGAGAAAACTGAAAAAATGTGTTGCATGTCTGCCTCTGAGTTGGCATATAGAGCGCAATCATCAGCAAACAGCAGTTCTCTGACGGTGCCGCTGTTAATTTTTTGGTTTTGGCTTTCAGTCTTCTGAGATTGAACAACTTTCCATCCATGCGGTAGTTGATGTATATTCCAATATCACTGTTCTCGAAGGCATTCGTCAGCATAGCTGAAAACGTAAGGTTGAACAGTGTTGGTGCCAGGACACATCCTTGTTTCACTCCATTGGTGACAGTAAAGGGCTCAGACAGAATACAATTTTTCTGTACTCTTGCCTGCATACCATTATGAAATAGCCGCACTATTTGGACAAACTTTTGTGGACAGCCATATTTCGCCATAATCTTCCACAGTCCTTCTCTGCTGACTGTATCAAAAGCCTTGGTAAGGTCAATGAAAGTGGAGAACATTTCAGAGTTCTGTTCCTGGCATTTCTCTTGCAGCTGCCTTGCAGCGAAAATCATGTCAACAGTTCCTCGTTCTTTTCTGTACACATATATAGATAGATACAGACATTTAGAAATGTTGTTGAGTATGGAAATATCAAGATTCTTCTTCTTGAAGTCCATGCCGAGCAGCGTTGGTGAACATGTTTCTCCAGAGTCTTGTGTATTGTCAATCATATGTTCCTTAATACCATGATATCAAGGTGTCCGGCATTTTCTCTGACAGTCTTCCCCTGCCTCTCATCCCCTCGTCAATAACAGGGTGTAGAAATAGTGACAGTGGACCTCATTAACTATCGTAAGCCAATGATGAGGTACGCATGGTCCAATGGATAAGAGCGCCTGCTCTTAAACATCCGGTGTGCTGATGCCAAGGTAGTGGGTTCAACCCCTACAAATGTTGACCTCTCGTTCTTGATTAGGGGACATAAATTACAAGTACCTCTGAAGTCGGAGTTGGTTCGTCTGATGGCGAGGGACAATGGTAATAGGGAAAACTAATCTACTTGCAAAAATAAGTCCATTCCACTAGAAGTACTAGCATGTGTATGGACTATGCTTGAGTTCACAGTGAGCGAGCGGCAAAATATAAGCCACTGACCAAAGCAAACATCATACAGTTAGATACATCATTCTGGAATAGCAATAGCTTATTCATATCTTACAAATATTACAAGAACGCAAAATGTGTCAGAAATAGATACATTGCATCTGAAGTTATAGACTCAGCTCTGCCTAAAACATCAGTGTTTAGGAAATGGACAACCTGCCCTTGAAATTATGTACCCATGACTGGATGAAAATAACATCATCATCATGAGCCGAAACATATGTGCAGGCTACCATGCTTCACTGTCGTATATAATGATAATGATGATGCTTATTTTGGCTGCCTTTACTATCCAAGCAAACTCTCTGGTGGCCATTTTATGAATTTAAGTCAACTCTAAAGCTATACTGAAAACTTCAACTCTGTCACTGCTGGAGGTCAAACCCAAGATCATTGAGTTGTTAAGCAAGTCTACCAATGTATGATTGCTCTTTTGGGGTTCTTGTATGCGTGTACGTGTGCATGTGTATCAGTGTCTGTTTTTGTGCCCCATTCACCCTAGTATCCAAGTAAATATTTAATTGGGGAACCCTTTGAGGCCACTAAGGCAGTTCATAAATAAATATGCACGTACTATTTGGCACTCATAGAAGTAGGGCTAAGAATTAGAGACTAGAGGACTATAGCTTTCAATTTTTTATGCTGTCTAGAGTGTCATCTAGTCCCAAATTCTTACCCCTACTTCTATGAATAGTATTCAAGTAGATGGATTGAATTAATAAATGGCATGTTCAACATAATAACTGTTAGAATAATAAAATAAATATACATAACTGAAAACATATCTGCACTAGATCATCATCATCAAGTTCCCTGCCAGCTGCGCTAGATAGTTTCAGCAAAACATAAATGAAGTTTAAAAACAAGAAGTTGCTTGCAAATCATTTACAGTACTTCACAATCTGTCCCAGCATTTCTTGGCTGTTTGTGATTTACAAGGCAAGTTCATGATCAGCTGTTTGTCATTGCTTTCTGAATGACCAGAGCGCATATCACTGAATGAAAACCAGCGCAGGTAGTCTGCTTCCAAATCGTCACCAGCTGTGTTTTGAAGGCAGTATGTGTTAGTATTGTGAATCTCATCCGTAAAACCTTTGCCACAGCACCGGTATACACGAGGTAGTTTCACAAAATTCAGGGACTAGTCAATTCTTGTTTGAAATATTGATTCCGTCATGGAAATTATAGGCGGATGTGACCTTGAGCAAGCAATATTGCTGGTGTAAGCTTTTGATTTACTCTCTAACTGAAGTGACAGAAGTTTGTGTGTTGAAAATGCCTTCAACTGAACAATGTAACAAAATCCAATTTGTGTTTTGCTTGAGAAATCATCCTCACTGACATTAACAAGGCTCTAGAAAGCATACAATGATACTTCAATGAAGAAATTACATGGTTTGAGTGGCACAAACGTTTTTATGAACGTTGTTGTGTTAGTGTTAATGCTGATCCATTTAGAAATCAATGAAGCTAAGAATGGATTCCAGGAATATTTCTAAGAGTCATTTGCCGTCAAAAGTACGGAGCTGACAAAGGGAACTATTTTGAAAGAAATTTAGTGTATGACTGTACTATTACTAATTCTTTTGTACACAGTAAACAGATTTCAAGAACTATTTGATGGTGTCAGTATAAACCATGCAATATGTCTGAAGGTCTGGAACAATGCTGTTTAGCCCGAAGCATGAAAGAGAACAATCTACACCCTTCTCCCAAAGAAAAGAAAATTTACAACGCTAACTTTACCGTCACAATGGTTTGGACATAACAATAAAGAAAGGCATAGTTCCTGGAAGAAGAGACAGGGGGCAGCCAACGAGAAAATGACACAGAACATTGCCAACACTGTAGGCATGAGGGTGCACGAAGCAGGACAAATGGAAAGAGACCGAGAAACTTGTTGCTGGCCTGTGATGACATCGATGATCTGCAAAGGATCTACTACATGACGATGATTTGAAGCTACCTCGTGACAGCTACAATTTCTTTTCTGTCTGCTGGCCTTGTTGCAGTCCACTTGTTCCTTTGCGACTGCACTTTACTGTATGTGTTAGTACAACAACTTACGTTTTGGTATTCTCAGTAGCTCCTCTGTGTCTTGACACACTGGATTAATGACAATAATGAATCCGCAGAAGAGGTGAAGAGTGATTAGAATCTGCACAGTGTACAGCATTGGGCCGGATGAGACACTCTCTAGGATGTTGTCTTGTGCATTTCTGCCATAGACCATGTAACCACAGATGGCCACTGGGAGGTACATCAGCAGCACAACTGCAAGGTAAATGGTATACAGAATCTTAGCTTGACCAGTATGGTGTAACAGCTGTTAAAAGCATGGTGTAACAGATGTCATAAGCACGGTGTAACAGCTGTCACAAGCATGGTGTAACAGCTGTCACAAGCATGGTGTAACAGCTGTTAAAAGCATGGTGTAACAGATGTCATAAGCACGGTGTAACAGATGTCACAAGCATTGTGTAATAGCTGTCACAACCATGGTGTAACAGCCGTCACAGGCATGGTGTAATAGATGTCACAAGCATGATGTAACAGCTGTCACAAACATGGTGTAACAGATTTCAGAAGCATGGTGTAACAGATGTCACACGCATGGTGTAACATATGTCACAATCATGGTGTAACAGATGTCACAAGCATGGTGTAACAGAAGTCGCAAGCATGGTGTATTAGATATCACAAGCATGGTGTAACAGATGTCACAAGCATGGTGTAACAGATATCACAAGCATGGTGTAACAGCTGTCATAAGCATGGTGTAACAGATGTCATAAGCAAGAAATGTAGCACGAAGCTGCAGATGTGTATGATCTAGAATGATAACGTATTCTGTCTACTTGTCACATCAGGTTATCTTATATATAAAAAAGGATGTGTGTGGGTGTGTGTGTCCTTTATGCGTTCGCGAACGGTCCATCCGATTGAGATGAAATTTTCTACACGTCTTCCGCTCATTCTCGCGCTGCCAACTGTCATACTTTTTTATTGTAAAATCGGGTACTTACTTAATATTATTTAATATTTCATTTTTCATTATAATTTCTATATAGTGAAGGGACTTAACTCTAGAAAAGTTATTTCAAGGGGCATAACGATTAATAACTTTTCTACATACCTTATAGTCATATTGTTGCATCGTTTTCAAAGATTTATAAACTCTTTGTCTATAGTTAAATACCGGCATATGAGTTATAATAAATAATGATACAATCTTTAAGGCATTTTCAAAGTTTTCATAAAAATAATGCATAATGCATAACATTGTAACTCATCTTTTTATGCTTAAGAAGTTATCTACAGTCATGTCGGTTATTAACAACATAATAAATAAATAATAGTTACCTTATCTCTATCAAGTTTGAGGATTTTATATTTCTTTACACTGTCGCCAACTCTAAGAAGACATGGAACAACTTCAGCCATTATTAAATCTACAGGCATATGCGTTATAATCCTCCTATAATATATAAGAATTTAGTATTATATTACTAAAATATGTAATCTTATAATAAAACTGAAGAAAGATAATAATCGACTTCATGCATAAATAATACGAAAAATATCTATCGAATACTTAAATAATATATATAAGAAGAAATAAATATGAATAATAATCACTAAGGAAGAAATATGAAGAATAATCCGAAATACGAATATAAAGACTCTTATTAATTAAGAAATAAGAAGCTACTATAATAAGAAGAAGAAAAAAGATAAGAAATAACGAGAAAGGAGTAAATAAGACTAATTGTAGTAATGTACAAATAAAGTGATAAAACTCAGCAGATATGAATATGAAATAATCTTTTAATGATATAATAATTCAATCAAACAAGTCTAATAAATAGTACTAATTGAATAAAGAATATAATGCATAATGAATAACAAATCCAGGCAACAAAATAAGCATTATAATTATACTCTTAATAAATAATAGGAGTAATAAAAGAATAAATACTAATAGGATATGGGAACATGAACTAAGTAATGAACTACTAATACTTAAACTTAAATAAATCATACAACATAATATAATGAGTTCTACCTAATAAATAATTTTAACTAATAAATAATAATCACTTATTCTTATACATAATTAATCAAAAATATAAATATTTCTAATATTTACCTATATATATTATAAATTACTATTAAATGAATATAATTATAAATAATATCATATATAATACAATCATCCGATTAATATAAATAATAAATCATTTTACTACTAATAAATACTTATAATATATCAGGAATAGATATATTCCTAATAATAATAATAATAAACCAAACATATAATCTTACATATACTACTCCTCATTTTATACATTATGATGCTGCTTGAAGACAAGCTAATACTAATCAATATAAATATTAATAATCAATAATCCCTAAATCTAACCATAATACTAAATACTAATATTCACTTTAATTAATACTCTCAATATTTAAACTATACTAAATAGAAACATAAGTCTAAATTATCGACTAAGAAATAATAATCCCTCCTATACTAATACTAATAATTATATACTTATAATAAGGGAACTCAATAATACTAATAACAACTCCTCCTCCCACCTTCTCCCTCCTCCTCCTTCTCCCTCATCCTCTTCCCTCTTCCTCCTCCTCCTTCTCTCTCCTCCTCCCTCCCCTACCGCCTCCCTCCTCCTACCTACTCCCTCCTCCTCGCTCTTACCTCCTACTCCCTCATCCTCCCTCCTCCTTCTCCCTCCTCCTCCTCCCTCCTCCTCCTCCCTCCTCCTCCCTCTTCCTCCTCTTACCTCCTCCTTTCTCCTCCTCACTCCTCCTGCCTCCTCATCCTCCCTCCTCCTCCTTCCTCCTCCTCCTCTCTCCTCCTCCCTCCTCTCCTTATCCCTCCTCCTCCCTCTTCCTCCTCCTCCTTCTCCCTCCTCCTCCCTCTTCCTCCTCTTATCTCCTCCTCCCTCCACCTCCTCCATCTCCTCCTCCCTCCTACTCCTCCCTCCTCCTCCTCCTCCCTCCTGCTCCCTCCTGCTCCTCCCTCCGCCTAATATGAATTAAATGATATGTTCCCAACCAGGGACTGGGCGAAGCCGGGCCGGGTCGTCGTTTTTGGGAACGGTAACGGGAGCAGGGGCCGAATATGAATTAAATAAGACGCTCCATTTACCCAAGTTAATTGTTGGGGGGAAATGTAAAGATCTTTCAAGTGCTCTTTCTAATAATAGACAGACAGACAGTAGATAGTCGGGAACGGGAACGGGAGCTTATATGACGACTTATATGAATTAAATGAAATGCTCCCCACCAGGGACTGGGCGAAGCCGGGCCGGGTCAGACAGACAGACAGACAGACAGACAGACAGACAGACAAGCAGACAGACAGACAGAGAGACAGTCGGGAACGGGAACTTATATGACTACTTATATGAATTAAATGAGATGCTCCCCACCAGGGACTGGGCGAAGCCGGGCCGGGTCAGCTAGTTTATTTAATAAAATAGTTTGAAGTTTATAGAATATTTTACTCGAGAAATAAATATAACTTTGTGATTGTCTATAAAAAACAAAAGATTGCCTATAAATCAACAAGTAGGAAATTAATATGCTGGTTATCCCTTTACTTTCCCTTTACGATTTGTGTGGTGTGGGGGTATGTGCGTGGTGGGGGGGGGGGGGGGGGGTTAAGGCTATCTGTGGGGGGGGGGGGGTGGGTAAGGCTATCTGTGTGGATGTGGATGGGGGATATGTGTGTGGTGTGTGGGTGGGGATATTGTGTGGTATGTGGGTGACGGATATGTGTGTGGTGTGTAGGTGGGGTATGTTTTGTTGTGTGGGTGTGGGATGTGTGGGTGGGGGATACCTATGTGTGGTGTGTAGGTGGGGAATATTGGGTGGGTGGAGGATGTGTGTGGTACGGGTGGGGGATATGTGTGTGGTGGGAGATGTGAGTTAGTGCATGTGTGGGTGGGTGTGGATGTATGTTTGGTTGGTGGGGTGTGTGTGTGAGTGGGTTGGGGATATATAGGTGGGTAGGGAGATGTGTGTTTGTGGGTAGGGAGATGTCTGTTGGTTGGGATGTGTGTGTATGGGTTGTGGATATGTGAGTGGGTGCGTGATGTGTGGGTTGGTGGGGGATGTGTGTGTGTGGGTGGGGAATGTGTGGTCGATGGAGGTGTGGTTGGGGGTGTGGGTGGGTGGGTAGAGGATGTGTGAGTGGGGGATGGGTGTGTGGGTTAGGATGTGTATGTGGGTGGGTGCAAGATGTGTGGGTTGGTGGGGGATGTTTGTGTGGGTGGTGAGTGTGTGTGGGATGGGGGAACGGGTGAGGGCAGTGTGTGTGGGTGGGGATTGTGGGAGGGGGATGGGTCGGTTGGTGAGGTATTATGTGTCCCTGGGTGTTATGTGGGTGGGTGTGTGTGTGGGGTGATGTATGGGTGGATGGGAGATGTGCCTCATAACATGGTAATTTGCATTGTTTATGTTTACAACATTCATTTGACAATGTTTTTTTTTTTCTCCCTATGTAAATGTAATGCCCCATTGATGAACGAAAGATGAGTGATTGGAAGGGCCGAATGTAAGGCGGGCCTGCGTACCCAATTTGTAACCCTTTTAAAATAAAGTTGATTTGATTTGATTTGATTTTACTTCCAAATGTACATAAGCGTCTTTTCTGTTGTGGGTAGTTTTTCTAATTTTTTAGGAATTTTGTCTGGACACTAGCCAATTAAGACCTACTATTTACCATTTCTAACCACATAGGACTATTTAACATGTGAGGTCTGCATACATGATTGACTACAATAAAATGTAGGTTTTAAATTGTTGAATTCTTTAAATCAAAGAAATTGGACCACATTCTCACAGGGTTATCTAGTTTCTATGGATTCTGATGATACGGCTCAGAAGCTTCAGCTATTTTATGACCACTAACATCGTCAGCCCTGCCAACTGGCGTAGGTGTTCATACCTCCGCCACTGATCTCAGTCCTCGGTGTTATGAGAACACCAGTGACAGATAAAAAGCATAATGAAGATATCTCGAAAGAATTAACTCACAAAGAGATATGATTACTCGCCTCAGAAGAAGACATTTTTTTTTTTGATACATCATGACAAGGGGAAAGCTGAAGTACATCTTGACAATGTAAAAGTTGGAGGAAAGGAGAGGCGAGGAGATACTACGAGAGAAGATGCTAGATAATTTGACCATATGCAATGGATGAAACTCAGTATCAGAAATGAATGACAGTACATGAGACAGAAGACTGTGGATAGACGTGATCACCAATGGCACATGGCATTGACTATAAAAAGAGAGTTTAAGCTATAACCCTAAATAGGTTGAACGATATAATGGCCTATTTACATTAACAAAGATTACAACATACAGAAAACTTACTCAAGTAAGCAATGAAGATGGCACGCCCAAATTTCTCTGGATTCTTCATATCAGCTTGAAATGTTGGGAATGCCGGGTGGCCTCCGAAGGCAAAACAGATAGTCCCAAAAGCCATAAAGAAACCCGTGAAGTCTAGTTTGGAATGGAAAACTGGAATGTCCGACTCTTTACCATCCTTAACAATATTGGCTACCACAACGCAACATGCTATACTTGTGGCAACAACAGCTCCAACTGCAATAGGCCTGTGGTAGATCACCATAAAAATATATAAGTATATACTGGTGGTCCAATGAGATTTGAAAATCATCGGCATCACTGCCACAATCATTATTATTTTCATCAGTCCTTCTTCCTCCTCTTCTGCTCCTTCTTTTTCTTCTTCTTCCTTTTCTTCTTCTATGTCTGCTGGAATATGAAAATCATCACCATCATCAACCACCATTGTCATTATCATTAGCAGCTGGCTATATTTATATTGTTATATTAAAATTATTTGTAGAAAACATAAATGGTCTTTTAGAGAACATGGTCAATCCAGATCAAGCATCATTATCAAATGTCCTGCCGACTGGCATGGGCGATTATGCTTTTCTAAATGTTGCAATCTCCACCAGCATGAATTCATTTGTATGCTGACACCTTTCCGTAGCATGGCAAAAGGCTGTGAAAGATGGTCTCTCGCTTTATTTTCGTTCTCTATCTCTTTTTTTTCACACATGTTTCAGGTTGCGTAAAATATCGTCTCTCGCTATATTTTCTTTATCTGTCTCTATATCCACAAATCTTTCCGTTTGGCACGGAATGTTTATAGTTTTTCTAGTCTCATAATATGGCCAAAATGACTGCCTCTTTCTAATGTTTGTAATAAGTTGTCTTTATGTAATAGCTTCTTTCAAAACATTTAGATTTCTCATTTTCGCTGTCAAAAGAATTGTCAGCATTCTTCTTAAGACCACATCTCAGGGGTCACAATGGATATTTTTGCTTGTTTACTAATTGTCCAGGATTCACAGCCATAAGTTAAACTTGGTTTTATGTAGCATGCAAGAGTTTTTTTTCTATAACTTACAATGTTTTATTAAAATTATGTTCTCCCTTTTGTAGTAGATCCAGCATCATCCTATAATAATAGAATATCTTCTTTCCTGATTGACGGGCACAAATATTTCTTAGTTGTTATTAGTACTGGCCTGTAAATTCTAAGCATGCTTAGTTGGGAGGTTATTTTTTTATTAGTTAACTGAACCAACTTAACAGTCCCTCTGTGCAACTACACACAGGCTCAGTCACTCTGAGCATATATAAAATTGTATACAAGCTGTCACATAATGTCGCGATGTGCACCAGACTGCCTTTTGTTTCACAAAAACAGGGGATGAACTACAGAAGAATGAACTGCATTATCTACAAGCATTATACAAGACCATCTAGCCTTGACGTAAGATTACTCACAAAAGCCTGCAAGTAAACAAACCACCACGGTATTCTGCTACATGGCAACACTCTTCAATTTGACACCAGGGCTATCAGAATACAGGTGAAAGCTTCTGAATGATAAGACACCCTGGGTTAGCAATATAGTCAGACTAATGGGGTCGTCGGGCTACCCAGCTATTCCAGCTTCAAGGTGTTACGTGTCACATTGATAAGGTAATTATACAGTCATGGACCGGATCGCGATTGGAAAGTGAAAAGCTCAATAAGGAACACTTGAGGGTGTTGGGTGTCTCATGCAGGCAATTAAAACTGGGAAATGTGTACCTTGAACCAGATAGGGAGCGCCACAGAGATTAGAGCGTAGATCATACTTAGTATAAATAGGCTTGCTAGACCTGTTCACTTTAGCGTTCGCGTCGTCGTGGGTCATTCGCAATGCTAGCGCTAACAAGTCAAGTCGCATTATCCTGTCAAGAAGCCTGATACGCGGGAAAATGTCACGTCTAAAGTCCAACAACAAGAAACACGCTGTTGCCAAGATGTGCAGCGTGGGAGCCGACAACAATAAGAAGAACGTCGAGAGCCCACCTACTAGCTGCATCAAAGAGCCTGATACTACAGCTATTACTGAAGCTACTACGAGGGAGAAGATTGACAGCCCAACACAGTCAAGAACCAAGACAGCAGAGAAGGAGGAGAAAGACACCAGAGTCGGAAACACCGACTCAAAAACAGTCCGATGGGTTGTCAAGCGGATTCCTGTGGAGCTGACAGATGAAGAAATCCTGAAGCAGCTACGTGAAGAGAATCTTCACATCCGATTCTTGAAGGCGGAGCGGCTTCTCACCTACTCCAAGATACCTACAACCTTGGCAGTAGTGACGTCGGAGGGCAGCGAAATGCCGACCACAGTATCATACAACAAGAAAATGCAGCAAACAGAAAGATTCATCCCAAGAATCACTCAATGTTCCAGATGTCAGAAGGCCGGCCACAGCAGAGCTACGTGTCGCAGTATTACGGAAATCTGCCGATACTGCGCCGATCATCACGCCTTTAAGGAGTGTCCGCTGGCCAAGCTGGACACGGACTTCCGAGCTCCTAACAACAGAAGAAAGTGCGCCAACTGCCTGGGCAAACACGGAGCAAGATACCTGGGCTGCCCGTACCTGCAGAGACACAGAAACGTCTTAAAGATCGCCATCATCACAAAGACACCATTCAAGGAAGCAATGCAGAGGGGCGAGACAGCCACGGGTATAGCACAAGCTGAAAGAGATCAACTTCAAAAGCAGATAGACGAGTTGAAGAAACAAATCACGGCACTGCTGACGACGACCCCGACCTGCGATAATGAGAAGCTGCTGGCCGACATGAAAGAAATACAGCACAACTTCAAACAAGAGATGGAGCGCTTGGCCGAGATGAAGAAGGAGAACGAAGAAATCCTGCAAATGATCAAGGCCGAAAGAGAATTGCTTAGAGCTGAAATGGAACTCTCTCAAAACAAACCAACAGAAGCCATACAAAGACTCACAGAGAAACCGCAAGATGAAAACCAAGAGACCGAACCTGAACCACAAGCTACAGCCAGCAGCCCAGCCGCGATACCCGAGGCAGACAAAGAGAAACCAATATCTCGCCAGACATCCGAAGAAAACCGAGAAGGGCACCCGGATGACGGCACGGAGAGACCACAGAAAACTACCTTGGAGGAGCTACGGGCAGGTCAAAGACTGGAGGTACTCAGGCGCAAGGAATTCAAAAGGTGTTGGATTGAAAGAGAAAAGAAAAAACCCAAGAAATTCAGGTTACCGATAGATTAC
Organism: Cepaea nemoralis; assembly: GCA_014155875.1. Taxonomy (NCBI): domain Eukaryota; kingdom Metazoa; phylum Mollusca; class Gastropoda; order Stylommatophora; family Helicidae; genus Cepaea; species Cepaea nemoralis. The sequence continues at coordinate 401,613 of JACEFZ010021514.1, forward strand.
CCAATTACAATCTTGGAACGGGGTACCGACTACTCGTACTACATAGAAGACGGAGAGAGAAAGCTATGGCTATCCGCGGAGGAAAAAAGCGAATGGCAGAAGCTAAAGTTCAAAGATGAAAATAAAATACAAGAAGGAAAATAGCAACATCGAAAAGCTCCTACAGAAAATACACAACAAAGAAGACTAAAAGACCTAATAAAAAGTCCTTTTAAGGACTGCAACCAGTCAAACCAGGAGCCTGCGCCATCAAAGAAAACAACAAGAGGAAACATGCACTAAGGACAGCCGCCGACCGATCCCCGAGCTGGAGTGGGATAACGAAAAGTCCTTATAAGGACTGCAGCCATACGAGCCAGGAGCCTACACCAACAAAGAAAACCACAAGCAAAGACGAGCACAAAGGATAGCCGCCGACCACTGCTGACGTCACAGACACAAACGCTACATAACCAGTCCGAGATAGGACTCACAAGACAAGAATTAGGGTGAATAAACCCACAAAAACCACGTACCTCAACAATAACCACAGCTGATGAAGCAGGTTAGACGAGGTCGAATTTGGAATTTTTGTTTTTGAATTGGAATCGGAATTGTTCACTTTAGATAGACAATCAGTCGAAACAGGTATATACATATCTCAATGTATACGTTCTGCATTCATATGTATGATTCTGATGGTGCCTAGACTTCCCTAGGAATGTTATTTCTTAGTAACTTAGACTATGGACTTTTAGTTGATGTTTGACTTAGGTTATTTAATGAACTATTATTGTCTCGTGTTACTTCATTTTGCAATATTCTTTCTCAGTTCAGTATACAAATATGTTGCTAGAAATGTGATATTCTTCTGACAAGTAACCTTATGTTAGGCAGATTTTCGGCTATGTTCTAGATATACTTTCAGGTGTCTTGTCAGATGCTTGTCACTTATATGTAAACTCGCCTAGTTGCTTTTTGTTATGTGCATTTGTTGAACAGAATATAGTCCACTAACTATATTTCTTGTGTTTCTTACCACGGCAGTGGCTAAGTAATGACTAAATCGGGCAGATCAGCAATGTGGCTGTTCTGTGTGGTTGCTTCAATGAGACTTGTTTATGTCTCATTGTGTATATATACAATATTATTACTAACTCATTGTTATGTCATTTGTAGGAATAACATTATATGTCTAATTTGAATTAATATACTTTATGTGTATAGGAAGTTTGAGATGTTATTTACCATATGCAAATTGTCATATGGTAATTGAGTGTTATGCTGTGGTGTTCTTATGCGCAGCGCGCACTGGCATAATGCCTATTGATTGGATGTGCAGTAGAAGGCGTAGTGGTGTGGACATTACCCACACTTGGTATGGGGTGTATGGTCCGCTTAACCCTTTCACTATGTTGTAAACGAGCGTACACGGTAATTCACGGAGGTGAATTCTTTTGTTCAAGTAAGCCCGGAGATCAGGTACTATTATGATATCACTACCGACCCTTAAACCAACGGTTGAGCGGAGCGGCTGTGAGAAACTGCATATCTGCCTGAATTAGTGACATTAACTTATAACATCACATTCCCCATGATAGGACGTTATAAGGGATGCCATAAATGTAATAATTAAAAGCATGTTCGACTACTGGAAGAGACTCTCGGCCAGACTGATCTTTGAACAGGGGGTAATAGATTGTATGTATTACCTAGGATTGTACTGATGTAGATGATACTGACAAAGCAGAAAATGATTGCAGATAAAGCACCCACAGAGTGTGAGAGACGTAATATGGTGCATGATGGTGGAAATGACCATGTTTTCACATGCATCCATTGTGGACGAAAATTTACAGCACGAATTGGCCTTTCAGCCACACTCGCCACTGCCATGAGTTGTAATTATTAAGCCTTTTTGTACCAAACTGTCGTCTGTCAAGACAGAACGGTGCCTATGCATACTGATGTAGAACTAGATAATACACATTCTTGATTATCTCTTCCAAGCTCTCAACAAGAGCTTCTGAGTATAGATCCCAAGAACGAAGGACAACCAGGTAGCGCCAGGACTGACAGGCGTCAGAAAACTGACGAGCTGTTACTACTGGAGCATAGGTGTTTACTGGACCTTAGCAGAACCCTACTGTTAGTGGATCCCACTTGTAACCAGGACACAGATCCAGACAGAATACAAGTAACATGAAAGTTATGTAATGATTTTCATAATTTCACTTACATAACTGTTATCTATATCTATAAAACAGAGTGTATGTTTGTGGGTTTGTGGGTCTTGGATGCGTTCGATAACGGTACATCCGATTGAGATGAAATTTTCTACACGTCTTCCTTTCATTCCTGTGCAACCGACTATAATAATTTCTTAATGTAAAATCTTCGACTTATTTAATAACATTTACTTTTCCATTTTCATTATATAATGTCTATATAGCAGGGGGACTTCACTCTAGAAAAGTTATTTCAAGGGGCATAACTTTTAATAACATTTCTATTTACTTTATAGTCATATTGTTGGTCTTACTTGCACTATTGTTAAACTCTTTGTCTATAGTTATTTTCAGGCATATAAGTTATAATAAATAATGATATAATCTTTAAGGCATTTTCAAAGTTTGCATAAAAATAATGCATAATGCATAACATTGTAACCCATCTTTTTCTACAGTTTTCATTGAATGGTGTGTGGAATGACATTCTTTTAAGTTACTGTGCGCCAGGAGCTGGGCGAAACCACGCCGGGTCAGATAGATAGACAGACAGACAGATAGTCGGGAACGGAAGCTTATTTGACTACTTATATGAATTAAATGACATGCTCCCCACCAGGGACTGGGTGAAGCCGGGCCGGGTCAGACAGACAGATAGACAGACAGACAGTCGGGAACGGGAGAGCTTATATGACTACGTATATGAATTAAATTAGATGCTCCCCACCAGGGACTGGGTGAAGCCGGGCCGGGACAGACAGACAGACAAACAGATAGTCGGGAACGGGAGAGCTTATATGACTACTTATATGAATTAAATGAGATGCTCCCCACCAGGGACTGGGTGAAGCCGGGCCGGGTCAGCCAGCCAGGCAGACAAACAAGCAGACAGACAGACTGATAGATAGATAGATCCCCTCCAGGGCCTGGGCGAAGCCGGGCCGGGTCAGCTAGTATTGTATAAACGTCCATAAATTCACCATCACCATTATGAGAACCATCATGTACAATTATTAATGATAGACAATAAACATGAGTGTAGTTTGTTTTAACTCATAGTTCAATCGTTATACTTTTTTCCAAGGGACGCAATTGCCTTGCTTATATTGGTGGGGGATTACTTAAGTAACAGGGAGGGGAAACGTGTCAGGAGGAAAACCAGCGCTGGGCTAGTATGTCAATTCATAGACGTAAATCTAACTCACCTAACCTTCTCCTTCCCAGTCCTTGGCGGATATCAAGAGCAGCTAATTTCATTTTATTTACGAGCCACTTGAAGCTGTACTCTTGGATATCCGTGGGCGTAATCTTTATTTCATACATACAGATTTTGTCCCAAGTCAATTTCTGACAACCTGGGGTTGCTCGCCAGTGACTATTACATTTAACTTGGCGGCAGCACCCCCACTTCTGACAAAAGCGAGTTGTACCTGTAGAACACTGGTTGTAATGACACGTAAACCTGGTGCTGTTTGTATCCATTACCATATGTGAAAAATACACACTGGCTGGTGCACCCTGCTGTGGTCCCAAATTCAAATCCCCCTTGAGAGGTTTTTCTGGGGGAGCATGTGACTCCAGTGTTGAGCCAGAATAATAAAATGGTTTCTGAAAACTGTCTAGGAGGTGCAGCAGCCTGCATTATACTGATCACAGCATTCAGAGATTATTAATTGGTCAAGTACCTGTAGGAATACAACCATATAATCTCATCAGTGCAAAGACTGGAAATAGCCTCAGCATTTGAAGCTACATTCAGCTATTTTTTGACTGTTTGCCACATTAACCACCATGTCATTATTCAAGAGTCAGTTACTTATTATTTCACCTTATCCATGTTTCCACAACAGATGATATCAATTCCACAAGTGATGCTGTCAACTCCACAAGTGATACGAGATGACAAAAGCCTTAGTCCGGTGATTGATCAACTCTGCATTTGTCCATGACAACTTGCAATATGTCGCATATATTATTTTCCCAAATCCGAGCTTACAATTGTGACATTGAGGCCAGAAAATATTCCCGTTAATTTACCTTAACTCCTGTATGCCCTAAGGTGGAGATTCTACTGGTGCCATAATAAATTCAGAATTCTTCGTTTCAAATTTCCATTCCTAGTTTTTAGGGCTAATTAGATTACCTTCTTCATATCCTAAGATTAGTGTTCTTGTTTATTTGTTGTTTTGTTTTCCTTGTTCATTGACAAAGGCTTTTGTTTAAACATTTGCTGTATCTGTGTGTGTTTATCTTTTCTTTGAGCTTCCTAGTCATAGTCTGTTGATTTAAATTCAAAATTGGCTGTTTGGTGAGGATACATGACACTGGAATAAAATAACAATACTACTACACACAATATTACCAAAAGTCTTTGGGTGTCCCTAGCCAGCTGACCGGAAGAAGTGCTCCAGCCACTATGATGAGCCAGTAGCAAAATGAGATGTCTTTGCCAGCACTCTTGATCAGCGACTGTATGTTCTCTGAAGCAAGCAGCAGGAACACAACCGCAACACCAAACAATGTTATGTTGATAGCACATGACACAATCAACCTGTAATACATTTCAGGAAACCATTGGTTGTTAATTTAAAAGTGATGTCCCCTCATTAATGGATTGTCTCCTTAATGGATGCACTCTGCCAAATACAGTAGTAGGTAGAAATATCAGTTGGAGAACCCGTTGAGGCCCCTAAGCTAGTACATAAACTAAATTCACATGTATTGTTTGGGCACTCATAGAAGTAGAAAGAAAGAAGGAGAGACTTGAGAACACACTAGGACAGCATGCAAATTGAAAGCTATAATTATTCCACCTAGATTCAAACCTGTCACCTCCAAATGTTATTTGGCCTATGCTGGGTTAATGCAACATTCTGATAGCTAAGGTGCTATTTCAATGATGTGATATGACTAACCAGACATACTAAAAGAAGAAATTATAGAAGCCATTATAGAAGCCCCATTGAACAAATCACCGGGACAAGATGAAATACCAAATGAACTAATTAAAGCAGCAAGAGAAGTAGGAACATCATGGCAACATAGACTATTCAACCATGTTTGGATGGAACAACAGACACCACGAGACTGGGGAAACGCCATAATTATCCCAATTTGGAAAAACAAAGGCAGCAAAAGAGATTTCACACAATACAGAGGCATTTCACTGTTGAGTCATACAGGGAAAATATTTTGCAAAATTCTTGAGAAAAGATTACGAAATACTCTAGAACCCCGGCTAAGCGAAACACAACTTGGGTTTAGGAAAAACAAAGGATGCACAGATGCCATTTTTGCTCTTACACAACTTATAGAAAAATCAATCGAATTCAATTAAACGCTCTACGTAGCCTTTGTCGACCAAGAAAAGGCATTTGATAGAGTAGATAGAAACAAGTTGTGGGAAATCCTTAAACAATATGGAGTGAGTACACATCTAACAAACCTATGTAGAAGCTTATACAACAACAGTGAATGCATAGTGAGAGCAACTGGAGGACACTCAGAACCCTTCACCATAAGATCCGGAGTACGACAAGGTTGTGTCCTGTCCCCTCTCTTGTTTATAACATATATAGACAACATATGTAAAGAAACCAGCCAAACAGAGACCGCAAGAATACCGCATGACGAGAACACAGAAGAAGAACCATCTGCAAATCTAACCATTAGAGAACTCCTGTTTGCGGATGACCAAGCACTAATAGCAAAATCAGAAGCTGAATTACAAGACCACATGAATAGTCTAAACGAAATGTGTAGGGAACATAACATGAAAATTAGCACAAGTAAAACAGAGGTATTGACTATAACTAAAGAAGAAAAAGCAACAACGATTCACCTAAACGAACATCCCTTGAAACAAGTAAAGAGTTTCAAGTACCTAGGAAGTATAATATCATCAAATGGCAAATCAGAAGACGAGATCGAAAATAGATGCAATAAGGCAAACCAACTCATTGGACAAATGGCACCAATACTAAAGAACAAACATGTATCAATAACAACTAAGAAAGCACTTTAAAATACAATCTTCCCGCCAACTCTATGTTACTAATGCCAAACCTGGACAATGACAGAAAAAGAGAAAAGAAAAATCACAACAGAAATGAGATTCCTGAGAAGAATACTCAATGTATCAAGACGAGATAAGATCAGAAATGAAGAAATCAGGACTAAAGTGGGGGTTATAGCTGCACTAGATTTTATTAGAAGGCAGCAAGTCAAATGGTTTGGCCATGCAAGTAGGTTACAGCTAACAATATACCACAACAAGGAATGATGTACAGACCAGAGGGAAGCAGAGGAAGAGGCCGACCACGTAAACGATGGACGCAGGGAATAACAGAGTCCATGGGAATACAATGATACATGAAGCCCATAAGCGGGCACTCTCCCACTGTTTATACTTCACCTCGACACCGCAAGGTACAAGAGGAACATGATGAGATGAGATGAGACATGTAAATTACGGTCGACTAACAATAGCCTTAAATTTATATGTTGTCTGTTGTATCCTCTAGTCCAGTGGTTCTCAACCGGTGGGGAATGTTTGGGTTTCCGGGGTGGGGTAGGGGGGGGTGGGGGGAAAATTAAGATTATTTCAAGATCTCATTAATACAAGAACAAGGTACTTGAAATTGTTTTTCCCTCTAAATTTTACGGTTCTATACTTCTCACCCTAATGAAATTCGTTTTATAACGTAAGTAGACCCGCAAATTACGTTTTATGTAGATGTCTAGACTTGTTCTAGTATGTGTTATTAAATTTGGCTTCCATGTTTATGTATACTGTGTAAGGGTTGGGGGGGGGGGGGGGATTTGCTACAGGGAGGGAATTCGACAGGGGGGGGGGGGGGGATTTACAGGGAGGAAATTCGACAGGGGGGGGGGGGGGGGTGACGTTCTGATCATATGGTAAAGGGAGGCATGGGTCAAAAAAGGTTGAGAACCACTGCTTTAGTCTCTTCTTCTTTCTTCTACTTCTATGAGTGCCACACAATACATGTGGATTTATTTATGGGCAGTAGTGGGTAGGTTTCTTGTGGATCCTCTGGAAGACTACTCTTAAATCCGACATTTGGCATTCAGGTCATTTAAACCTTGAAAAGGACTTGCATCTATCGGAGTGATGTTGGTGTAGAGACTTTTCTCCGAACCCAGTACACAAGTAGGGGTAGCAGTAGCGTAGTACCCGAATTGTGGTTATGGTTGTATACACATCGGGGTAGATCAATATTTGACCTGGACTCGCAAGTCGACCCAGCCTGACATAGGTACCAAGAATGTATTGGGAAGAAAAGGCGGTCGGCATGACACTGACCACATCTGCTACCGCGTGCCGACTCTCTATACAAACTTGGGTCTAGCATACTATGCCCAGTACGTTGTAAGCTGTGTAAAAGGGTACTTTGCTTATGTACTTCGGTACAGAAGTACCATCTGTGTTGTAGAGCTTTTCTTCCCTTCTCCAAGCCCAGAAATCAGTTGGGTATGTGAGGTTGGTCCTGGAACATGACATCTGCGGAGAGGCATATTAGGATGTCACTAGGTCATGATTCAGCCCAGTACAAGCAGCAGACTGGCTGGGTCTTACAGGGGTGTCGGGCTATAAAGTGTCTTGCCAAGTGAAGTTGGAAATTTGCAACATCACACATCCAGTGCCATTTCAATTGGTCCATTAAAATATGGAACTACATTATTTTTTTTTTTTTTTTTGCATATTCTTTTTACAGGAGATCGCTTTCAACACCAGCATTTTACTGCTCTTCTCTTGTTGATGTCTTGGCAAGTTTACGTTCAGTAGTTTGATATTTCTTTCTGAACGACCGACTCGTTTAAGCCCAGCGCAACACGGTCAGCTGCCAAATCGGTCGCCACTGTTTCTAATGCGGGTAAGCGGGCTTTCGAATCGCGTCCGTAAGACCTTTGCCACGGAGACCGGCACACTAGTATTAGGTTAGGACGACTAGAAGATTAAAATGAAAGGTATAAGTATAAGATGAAAACTTGCATGGCTTACATTGTACGAGGGTAAGTTAATAAGTAAGTCACAAATGGCTGTAGAAAAATAACTAACTGTGATAACAACTTGAAACCAGTTTATTTTCAAACATACATAGTCCCTTTATATTTCAACATAATTTCCACCAACATTGATGCACTTATCCCATCGTTTTATCAGTCCTCCCAAACCTGCTGAATAGAACTGCGTGCGTCGTTTTTTTTACCTGCCATCCCACAGAACTGTGTGACTTACTTATTGACTCGCCCGCGTAACTTTGTCAACCCAGCTATGCACCGCTTTACGGTAAATCGCTAGGGGCTAAGTCCACTGAAAACACACCTTGGCGAGAGACATTTCGCGAGTGACGCCGAAGTTGAATGTGAAGTGAAAACGTGGTTTAGAAAGTAAGCCTTCCACTGCGGACATGCGTATAATTGACAGAAATTACCTCATCCGATAACTCTTGGAAAATAGTGGAAACTGACGACAATTGATATTTGGTCAACTTTAGGAACGTAATATAATTGATGGCAACGTATTGAGGATTACTCTGGGGACATATCGATAATTAATTGTAATGATCTCCCTGAGTGGGCGTGTTATCAATTTTGGTAGCCAACTTCGCTGGTAATGTCATGAGTATGGTCAGATGCATATTCAACACCTGGGCTCGTCGCCTGCTAAAGTATGGAAAAGATTCGGGCCTACAAGATGTGATGGCGCTCACAAACCAACATCATAAAATTGCGTCGGGACATTTATTTATTTAAAAAATATGTTAACTACCTTCTTTTATAACTCCACCAACACACTGAAAATGGATCATTACCATCCTCCGCTTTTACTGCCAGTCGTCGTGGGGAGGAGTAGATGACGTTTCAGCACCCGATGGATGGCACTGGATAGTGTCTGTGCTGTCGCCAATCCATTTTGATCTCAGGCGTCCCCTTGCTCTCTTATCATCATTGATCCGTACGTGAGGTGAGTATACAGTTTTTTTTTTTTTTTCTCTATAAACAGTTTTTCTATTAAACATTTTCTTCGACTAACATTCTTTTCAATTAACATTTTGTCAATTCTCATTTTCTCTTCATTGCTTCCATTTTTCCATGCATTTGTTCCTCTCGTACTGTCATCACCTTCTAATGTAGTCACAGGAGTTCTCCATGACTGTATGTTGTGTTTGTGAATGTGTTTGTTTGCTGATGAAGGCTAACCGCCGCAACGTTCTGTATGTGTCGTAACTCTGTTATGTAAAGCTGCACTACTTTGTGTCATTTTATATTGTTTAAACTTTCACAGCTTTACCGCAGTTCCACCAAATTTTAGGGGTGTTTTTTATGCATACTCCCCCAGAGGGAGGGATGTTAGGGTTTCCGGGGGGGGGGGGGGGGGGGGGGGGGGGAAATTAAGATTATTTCAAGATCGCATTAATACAAGAACCAGGTACTTGATATTGTTTTTCCCTCTAAATTTTACAGTTCTGTACTTCTCGCCCTAAGGAAGTTCGTTTTATAACACAAGTAGACCCGCAAATGACGTTTTATGTAGATGTCTAGACTTGTTCTAGTAAGTGTTATTAAATTTAGCTTCCATTTTTATGTATACTGTGTAAGGGTGGGGGGGAGGGGGGGGGGAAGAGAGAGATTTATAGGGAGAAAATTCGAAAGGGGGAGGATGGCGTTCTGAACATATGATAAAGGGGGCATGGGCCAAAAAAAAGGTTGAGAACCATTGGTGTAGCACCAAATGTCGCACACACCTTCAGGTGTGTAAAAGCGTTCTTTACCTACTTGTGACTTACTTTCCATGTTTACGGGAGCGCGGTGGCTAGCACGCTTGCTTCCCGCCCTGTGGTCATGGGTTCGAATACGTATTGTGACGGATGTTTAAAAAAGAAAATTTACCTAGACATCTAAGTCGACCCAACCTAAACCGGGTATCTAGAAATGTCTTAGAAACGAAAAAAAAAAAAAAAAAGGCCCGTGTAATGTTGACCATATCACCTCTTCGGTGCTGATTGGTCTATACAAATGTGCAGCTGGCACCATATACCCCACAGCCCCAAGGGTCCGTTGTTTACCTGCCTGGTTTTCCAAAAGTCACCTGGCCAATGGCTGGGTACGGGTATCTGGTGGGCTCCTTGTACTCGTCGTACCTGTGCATGACCATCAGCCAGCTCTTCCCCAACAAGACGCCAGTGTAGGCCGATACCAGAGCACACATGATGTTCAGTAGGATGCCGATGTAGCCTGTACAGACCAATGATTATATTGATCATGATGTTCAGTAAGATGACAATGTAGCTTGTATAGACCAATGAAGTAATAACAGCAATAATTATTTATAATAATGATGATGTTAAATGGTAGTTGCATGCTCTTTACATGACATTGTAATCAGCCTCAGCATTTACTGACTGTTTACGTTGTTTTCGGCAATTTTTACGTTCAGCGGTTAGCCATTGCTTTCTGAAAGGCAGATGCTTATATCATCGCAAAGCGATCTGTTCCAAAAATGTCTACGGCGAATTTCAAACCCTCGGCCCGACATGTCGGGATTGTGTAACTGCATTCACTTAACCCTTAAGCCGCAGACACCGACAATAATAGTAATAACGGCAGCAATTATCATGATGATGATGATGATGATGATGATGATGATGATGATGATGATGATGATGATGATATCGTGCCATGCTGGGCTGTGTGGGCAATCATGCTCCTCCACAACGATCTGTCTGCTGTGTGTTCTCGAGAAGTCTGATCATATTCCATGCTACTTTGAGAACCAATCCGGCACGTTCTCACTATGTCGACCCCGGCTCGATTAAATTCCATCTCCAATATCCAACATCTCCTCATATGGTGACACAAAATGATGGTTTTCACTCGACTGTGACATCTCCCATATCCAACATCTCCTGATAAAGTGATCAAAAATTATGGTTGTCTTGTCCTGTCGAGGGTAATGTGTCTGTGCTTCCCACAGCATTTGCCTACTGTGTTATATAGCTGGATGGCGCGTTAGCGATTGGGCTGACAATGTCATGGTTGAGGACGAACGAGGTTCAATGTCTGAGTTCGTCGCTCGCTAATTAGGGGATATAATGGCCACATATTTCCCATTGCATTCAGGCCTACAACAGCGGACTCATAGCTATTTTTTTAATGTTCTTCACGCCCTGTGTACCATTGCACATAGATTATGTGTGGATTTAGTTAGTGGGTGAAGTGACAAACGTAGTGGTCGTTGTAATAGTAATAACAACAGTAGTTCTAAACTTAGTAGCAATAGCAGGTATGATGATAGAAGTGGTGGTAGTAGTAGCAGCAGTAGTAGCAGTAATAGTATCAGTAGTAGTAGTGGTGGTGGTAGCAGAAGTAATAGCTGTAGCATCAGCAGCAGCAGTAGTAGTAGTAGTAGTAGTAGTAGTAGTAGTAGTAGTAGTAGTAGTAGTAGTAGTAGTAGTAGTAGTAGTAGTAGCAGCAGCAGCAGCAGTGGCAGAAGCAGCAGTGGCAGAAGCAGCAGTAGCAGTGGTAGCAGTTGCAGTAGCAGTGGTAGCAGTTGCAGTAGCAGTAGTATTAGTAATACAGCAGCAGTAATAGTGTCGACACTAGAGATGAATGAGATCCACACCACAGCCATACCACACGTAGAAACATCAACGATTAAGTAGAAACAACACATTAATGTTTACCGGTTCCACTGAGGGCAGAGGGCAAGGCCAGCACGCCTGAGCCCGCCATCTCTCCCACTGCAAACACGGCTGTCGTCAGTACTGACAGGCCATGGCGCTGTATTCCGCCAGTTTCAGCGTCTCCCTGTGAGTATCAGACCACATGAAGCAATATGCGTGCCAATTCTGGATTGATTGATTTAATTGATTCAAGCATCGACGTCGTAACATTCCGGGCAAACACGTAGATGCACGAAGTAACTGTCGTAATTGTTGCACCGACACATAGTTTTCAAACACGTTATCTTATATGTCCATTAATTCGAATCAATAAGATTGGTGTTTAGTAGTACCTTATATTATGTAGTGCCTGACGTTGAGCAGTGCCTGGCGTTGAGCAGTGCCCTTCGTTGAGCCGTGCCCGCTGTTGAGCAGTGCCTGGCGTTGAGCAGCGCCCTTCGATGAGCAGTGCCCGCTGTTGAGCAGTGCCCTTCGTTGAACAGTGTCTGTTGTTAAGCAGTGCCTGACGTTAAGCAGTGTCTGGACTAAGTGCAGTTCCCTGTCTATTTTCTGGGAGATTGCTCCATCCTTTTTATCGAGCATTGAAATCCCCAGCCATCAAACATTCCCAACCAGCACCCAAGGCTATCTCTGACAGAAGTTTCCAATCTCACAGATCAGCGAGTTTGTCTCAATGCTTGAACACACCACAAAGCCTCCGTTCGCGTTGTTCTCTTGCTATTATAGCCACACCCTGTATCACTATTGTATCCACAAATATCCATCCATCTTTGATAGAGCTCATTTTTGACAGATATTGCTAGACCCCGGCTATTTGTTCCACAAGAACAGGTGTAACAGTCATATCTAAGACCTTTAATGGTCGTACCCTCATTTAACCGGCTCTTCGGCGATGGGGTTATGAACGCAAGTTACAAACCAGCATACCTCTGCAGGCGATTTGGAAGCAGACCACCTTGCTTTGATTTTCATACAATGGTATTCTTCTTTCTTCTTTTCTTCTTCTGCGTTCGTCCGGAATGTTGTTTTGGATGTAATTGAGTTGTACCTGTGTACAGCAAAGCTGTGATATTTGCACCTTTCGGCCCACGCATCCGACTTCTTCAGGCATGTGTTGACCGGGTTAACCATCCCGGGTATACAATGGTATGAGTTCCGATCGTTCAGAAAGCAACGGCACACTATTGAACGTAAACTTATCTAGAAATCACAAACAGCCAAATAATGCTAGGATTGACTGCAACGTTCTGTAAAGGACATGCAGATAACTTTTAACTGTTTCATCCTTTCAGTTGGTGTCTTGTGTAACGAGGATGTTGAAATCAAATATTTAATATTTGTGCTTATTGTATTTTCTTCCGTAGTTCCATTAGCCGGCACGGATGAGCTTCAATGCAATATGTCTGGTTTTCTTCTTGCTCTTCTCTTCCCAGCTCGTGTGTGTGTGTTTTGTTTTCCTTATCTGCCCTTTCATTCATTACCTCTCTTTCTTTTACTCCTGTTTACATCTACTGAAGGTATTGACGTCAGAGCACGATCATCATAGGACTAAAGTGCTTCCTCAATGGCTGCCAAATTTTCGAACTCATCCTTAACCACGACACACGACAAGTTTAGTTCCTATTTTAAATTCAAGGACACAGTCGAGAATCCTAATATCAGCGTCCTAGTCGTAAAGGAAGTTACGGACCACTTCCGTCAATGGTACAAGCGATGTTGAATGTAGCGATAGACTTCAATCTGTTCTTAGCAGCTTGAGCTAAATTTTACCATCTTATAGGGTCGAAGATAATCCCTGAGAAGATCTGTATACGTATCACTAGTGAATATTTTTCCCTTTTGGCAATAGTGCTCTAAAATAACGCCTTGTTCATCCCAACAGAGAGTCAGCGTAACCTTCCCTGCAGATGGCTGCGTGCGAAACGTCTTTGGTTTCGATGAGGAGGGATGGCGCCACTCCTTGCTTGCTCTCTTAATTTTCGGCTCGTGGCAGTGACCCCAGGTTTCATCTCCAGTAACAACTCTTGATAGGAAACCATCACCTTCTGCTTCAGAGCACTGCAAACGTTCTTGACAAGCATCAATGCGTCGTTGTTTCAATATTGGAGTAAGCAGTCGTGGCACCCACCTTGCAGACACTTTGCGGTACTGTAGCACTTCATAGATGATATGGTGTGCTGAACCTTGACTGGTGTCAAGAAGTGCGACAATGTCACTCACAGTCAATCCGCGGTATTCCTGTGCGAGGCCTTCAACGGCTGCAATCGACTCTGGGGTCACTACTCGGTGTGCCTGACCCGGTCGTGAACAGTCTGTCACAGAAGTCACACCGCTTTGAAACTTCCTACTCCACTCATACACTTGCTGGACTGAGAAACATGCATCACCATACTGGAACTTCATTTGCCGATGAATTTCTACAAGTTTCACCCCTTCAGTTATAAAACAAAAATGTATAACAGAATGCTGTTCCTCTTTGGAGCATGTCAAAAGTGGGTCGGCCATCGGCCATCTTTAATCTGTCATTATAACGTCACCGTGTTCGTCTGCCTCATTATGTCACGTGCTTAACACTCTTGACATCCGTAATAACAATATTGACAGGTTACAAGACAATGGCATGGTTATTTTAATTTATATCACACTTTTAAGGTTTTCATTTGTAGTCCCCTCGTGTCTGTATATATCTGTTTGACACTTACGCTCTACAATTACTCATGGAAAGTAATGCTTACCTTAATAATTTGCAAGGCAGGTATGACGGGCGAGGGGTGTTGCAGACTGACCATCTGTTACAGAGCATGAAAGTGAAATGTATTGTATTCATCATCATCATCATCATCGTCGTCATGACACCCACCATTATCATCATTGGTATAAACATCAACGCCAGTAATACAACCATAATAATCATCACCATCATCACTATCAACACTATCAAGTCTTTCTGTAGTTGTTTATCCTTTACATGACTTTTGCAGTCAACACCAGAATTTTTTACTGTTGTTGATGTCTTGGCAAGTTTGCGTCCAGTAGTTTGCCATTGCTTTCTGAACGACCGGCACCCATACCATTTCGTAAAAAAAAACAACAGCGCAAAGCGGTCTGCTGCCAAATCGCGCGCAGCTGTGTTTCGAACGCGGGTATGCGGAATCACGAACCGCGTCCGTAAGCCCTTCGCCACGGAGCCCGGCGTTATTATCATTATTATCATCACCACCATTATGATCACTGATATAAATATCAATACTTTATTTTTCGCATATCCCATTACAGGACATCGCTGTCAACACCAGCATGTTACCGCTGTTGTTGATTTCTTGGCAAGATTACGCTCAGTACTTTGCCATTGCTTTCTAAGCTGCCGGCTCACATATCCCGTAAGTAACGGGCGTGGCGAGAACCGCTACTGATTCTCGCACAGCTGCGTTTGCTCACGTGGATAAACGGAATTGCGAAGAAAGTCGCTAACACCTAGCCCAGGGAGACCGGCAGCGTCAATACTACAACCAACATAATAATCATCACTATCATCACTATCAACACCATCATTATCATCATCACCGCCATTATTATCATTGATATAATCATCGTTGACATCATCATCATCATCATCATCATCATCATCACCGCCATTATCACCATTGATATAAACATCAACGTCAATACTACAACCATCATCATCATTACCACCATCACTATCGTCACAATCATCATTATCACCATCACCATCATTATCATCCCCTTCTTCATCATCAACAACATTACAAGTATCAAGCGGTCACGTTGCTGCAACGGTTAGGGCCTTACGCTGACAATGCCATGAATGCGGTCGTTCAAGGGTTACATTTCAGCTTTTGTTATTCGCCATGGGAGCGACAGACTAGCCACCTATTCCTCCGTGTACCAAGATCTACACAAATATGAGGGTCCTGTAACGTGCGTGTTTTTACGCCAAGGTGGGGCGGATGGACAAGTTAAGAATCTGGAAAATACAAACGAGGTTACAGGGGTCAGATAAAAGCTATGCGGATGTAGGGTCAGAGAGGTGGAGTAAGGAATCCCAAGACAAGGGTTGAGCCCCAAACACAATGGATTGTTATATCACGGAGATGTCATTCTGGGTCACCAGGGGGCAGAGAGGAACGTGCTGAAGAGAGAATAAACAAAGGAATACCCCAGAAATGTAATGTTGGGGGACGTTGTAATTGGGTTCAAGGGTGAAATAGTTGTTAATGGGGAGGGGGGGGGGAGGGTCCCTAAGAGACTGAATATAGAGTGAAGGAAACGATGGGTCGAGGAACATTCAGCGGCAGTCAGTCTGGGGCTAAGTGAGGGAGACTTAGCCAGGCAGTGGAGTTCTGGGGCTAAGTTAGGAAAACTTAGCCAGGAGAGTTGAGTTTGTGGGCTACGTCAAGGAAACTAGCCAGTTACTCGGTGTTTGAGCTAAGGAGGGAAACTTAGCCAGGCATTCAGTTGAGTTCGGACACGGGAAAGAGTCCGGTGCGACTAGTTATGTCACAAGGCCGATCGAAGGCAGTATTGTGTATTTACCTGTTCTAATATGGTTCCTGAGGATAGTGCATGTTTTCATCATGTCTCTTCATAATCAATAAAGTTGTGCGCGCGAAAATCGGTGTTATCCAGTGACTTCTAGCTGTTGACCAAAGTAATGATCTGTGTTGTGATACCTGTGGCTGATCCATCCTGCACTTCTCAGTGATATCAGACGACTATATGGACCTTAGACAACAGCCAATATCTGCCTGTTGCAGGGGATTGTGACAGGTCCTATCACTTCACTAGGCAGAACATTGACATTGGGGGAGGGGGGAGTGGATGAAAAGATACGACAGGTTAAGTCGGAAGTTGCTTGGTTCAAATCCCAGCATAGTGCAAGTATTACGAGGGAGCTTCAAATTAAAACCTTTAAAAAAAATTTGTGTGTGTGTGTGGGAATATATTCTGCAAATGTAAAACACAAATTTATCATTTTTCTATGTAGTAACCGCTGCATTCAACGCAAATCCTCCAGCGCCGATAAAGTGCTTGGATTGCGGTAGAAAAAATGCTCTTGGTCGCGTATGTAACCTCTCATGCACCACCTGCTGTACCTCTTCACAGAAACTTCCTACTCCACTCATACACTTGCTGCACTGACAGACATGCACCACTATACTGGGCCTTCATTCATACACTTGCTGGACTGACAGGCATGCACCACTATACTGGACCTTCATTCATACACTTGCTGCACTGACAGCCATGCACCACTATACTGGACCTTCATTCATACACTTGCTGCACTGACAGCCATGCACCACTATACTGGACCTTCATTCATACACTTGCTGCACTGACAGCCATGCACCACTATACTGGACCTTCATTCATACACTTGCTGCACTGACAGCCATGCACCACTATACTGGACCTTCATTCATACACTTGCTGCACTGACAGCCATGCACCACTATACTGGACCTTCATTCATACACTTGCTGCACTGACAGCCATGCACCACTATACTGGACCTTCATTCATACACTTGCTGCACTGACAGCCATGCACCACTATACTGGACCTTCATTCATACACTTGCTGCACTGACAGCCATGCACCACTATACTGGACCTTCATTCATACACTTGCTGCACTGACAGCCATGCACCACTATACTGGACCTTCATTAGCCGATGCATTTCTATAGGTTTCGGACCTTCATTGATTTTTTGATTTTTGTTTTGTTTATTTAAGAAAAAGGAATAACAGAACGCAGCTCTTCTTTAGTGCATGTCACAAGTGAAGCGGCCATCTTTAAACTGTCCTTATGATGTCACAGTGTTCGTCTGCACCGTGATATCACGCGCTTAACACTTTTGACCTCCTTAACAACAGTATTGGCAGGTTACAAGACAGTGGCATGGTTATTGTAATTTCTGTCATACATTTAAGGTTTTCATTTGAAGCCAACACGTATTACAATAACCACTGGTTAATACTGATGATATCACTCTACTCAACTCCCCCCTCCCACATTCTCTTGAATTCTGACATGGGACACCCAATCTTATCAAAGAAGGGTGAAAAACTGCAGGTATGGTGTGCAAACTGTACGCACACATGAACAATTGCCCGTGGTTGGAAGTGACGGAAAGTAGGACGTGGGGTCACTGCACTGGTAACATTGTTTTAAAAAAATTGTTGAAAAACCAAACAATGAGCGGATGGAGTGATTTACCTTGGATGGGATATGTCTACAGAAATTTGTGTGAAGTCAGCTACCCTATAATGTTTAGAATTAACATGTAGAACAGTGACATCAGCTTTTATTGTAGTGTCATTAATATTTGTAACTTAAATCAGATGCTGGTGTTGTGTAGATAAAGTTTAGAATCAACATTGATAACTGTGAAGTCAACATTTAGAGGTTGTGTCCATAACGTCAAACTGATACCTTTATATGTGAATTTATACAAACATACAAACTCACCAGAATAGGTGCTTATTGTTTGAATGATTGATTCTCTCTTGCAAATTATAGTTTTATAATTTTTTTTAAAAGATGATCTTGATCTTAAGGAAAGTAAATTTGGTGATGTAAACTTAGGTATTTTCACTGTCTACGACCACTGTAGTGGTCATGCAGTGTGCCTCTGAGCATTGGGTTGGCGTCTGATGATAAAGAAATAGTTTAAACCTGTTGAGGAAACATTGTCATAGTAGACCAAACCCTAGCAAGTCCGTGTGTGCTGCGCTGAATTATGACCTGTGACATCTTAGTATGCCTTTCCACAGATGTGAAGTTGCAACATCTGTAAGATAGCAACAGAGAAATAATTAAATACCAGCCATGGTATAATACAGCCCGTGGTGCTATTGACAGATGCAAAACCAGTACTTGAGGCGCTCCTGTCTGGGAAATTGCCAGTATCACGGACACTTACTTTCTGAACTTTGTAGCCAAAGTAAGGTAACCATATAGTGGATACCGTCTCACTGTGGAGTACCTGGAAACGAAAGAGCTGATCGATTGGCTAAGGAAGGAGCAATATAAGAACAACCTGATGTACCCGTTTTTTATGTTGCATATCCCTTGCAGGACGTTGCAGTCAACACCAGCATTTTCAGCTGCTGTTGATGTGCTTGGCAAGTTTTTACGTTCAGTAGTTTGCCACTGCTTTCTGAACGACCGGCTCCCATACCAACACGTTATAACACAACGCGACACGGTCTTCTGCACAAATCGGTCGCGGCTGCGTTTCGAACGCCTGATAAGCGGCTCACGAACCGCATTCACAAGCCTTTGGCATATACCCGTTACAAACCACCCAAAGACAAGAATGATCAAATCGGTGAGAAAGCCGTCAAAACCTGCTCATAACGACTACCACCTTATGTGCAGACCAGAAAAAAAACAACATTATTCTGCGCCTCAGAAGCGGACACAATAGAGTACGCAACCACATGTATACAAAATTCAAGATTGGCGAATAAGCCACATGTACATGTGAATTGGTGCCGCAGACAGCAGAGCACATACTCCAAGACTGCTCAAAAATACGACATATCTAGGCAAACCTTCTGGCCTAGAGACACAACAGTGGAATAAAAACTATATGGACCACTGAGTGCACTAAAAAAGACAGTGAAGTTCATACAAGAGACAATATTGCAGTTATAGACACATTTCAAGCCACCGAAAGAAGAAGAAGAAGAAGAAGAAGAAGAAGAAGAAGAAGAAGAAGAAGAAGAAGAAGAAGAAGAAGAAGAAGAAGAAGAAGAAGAAGAAGAAGAAGAAGAAGAAGAAGAAGAAGAAGAAGAAGAAGTAGCAATACCTATCTTGCACACCACACTAGTTCCTGTGCTTGGAAAATTACAACAGTGGTAGACAAATAATGATGAAATAAATAATGCACACAATAAAGAAAAACTGAAAACACGTGAACAGTTAAATACACAAACACAGAAATGTCTGTACCCCTTACCTTGCAGCTCACTACAGTATGTGTGACTAGACTCAGACAGCTAACCACCGTAAAGGACAGGACATAGATGCACCACTTTCTGTTTAAAGGGTATGTCTATTTATAATTTGTAGTCTTGTGACATGATAACAAACTGGATGATAACACTCGTACAGTTGCCTGATCAAACGTTGCGCTTTTACTGCCGTTGTTGTCTGTTCTCATCTAACGTCACCTTTTAGTGGGGGAGGGAGTGGGATCAGATGGTGTAACGGGGATGAATACCCGCCCTCTTTCTCCGCCTCTAGCTCGTGCAGACCTGGTGTGTCTCATTGTGTGGGTTTTGTTGTCCAGGTTTCACGGTAGCGCAGTGGCTAGCAAGCTTGCATGCCGATTTGATGGTAGTATGTTCGAATCCTCGTCCGTGGCGGAGATTCTTCTTTAAATAGATCTGGGTACGCAGGTCGACATAGCCTAAAATTGGTGCCAGGAAACGTTCTGGGAAATACAGGAGACCGGCGTGATACTAACCTCATCACCAATCTATTAACCATCGATTTATAAACGATGGGGCCAGCACCATATAACCAGGTACCACCAAGGAGTGAACAAGTGTCATTTAATTGTACACAATTTCACCAGCTGTAATTTACATAACCCTGCCCTTGTAATATATGTATACAATTTTATCAGCTGTAATTTACACAACCTGCCCTGTAAGAGAGGGGTTACAAATAAAAACCTTAAAAGTGTTATAGAAATTACAATAACCATTCTAGTGTCTTGTAACCTGTCAAAATTGTTGTTGAAGATATCAAGAGTGTTAAGTGCCATAATGTTTGTCTACGTTCGTTCATAGATATTTTTAGGCCGATAGATTATGTTACAGATGCACCCGATTAGATAGCAATTTGCATAGCAAACAACACATTATTTTGCATAGTATTATTCAGTTGTATACATATGTTGTCAATTTTCATTTATTGGCAGAGACATTATGAAGCCAGTCGTCGTATTTATTGGATCGAGACGATGGTACTATTTCTACTATCCGCTCTGGATGTTGAACATTACCAGATCGGAAGAAGTCGATTTCTGGACAATTTAGTGACATTTTAAATTGAAACTTTGATATTTTTAGATTATGTGGTTATATATATATATATATATATATATATATATATATATATATATATATATATATATATATATATATATATATATATATATATATATATATATATATATATATATATATATATTCACACAGATAGCACGATGACTGTGGACTATATTGTGGTAGTCATATGAACAATTTTAGCGGTTAGCTAAGAACAATTGTATTACATTTACGTCAATTGATAACTGTGCATTTAGATAATTAGTTATTAGAATAGTGAGATTGAGGACTGTGTATCATAAGATTATTTGCATTATTGAATGTGTATTAGATTAATTTAAATTGGTTCACATAATTAAATTATTTTGAGTGTTAGAATTTATTAATTAAGAGTGTTAATATCCTGATCGCTGTTAGCTCACAGGCGAAGATTATGCCACATTATAATTTCGCCATTATTTGCCATTAAATTGTTGAGAGTCAACAGATGGAATATAGGTCTACAACTAGGACAGAGTACCACCATGGCTACTATGATGACCTCACCTATATATGCAATACGGACAAGATCATAGCAGGTGATAGATATTGCAGCGAGAGTTATAGAGCAGCACTAGGACTGACGGCTTGGTTCCTGTGAATCACACACGTCCCCTTACTCCGGTTGTTTAGCTAGAGTTAGGACGCTTGTCTGAATAGACAAATGATGGACTAATTTGTTATAGTTAGTTAGTACAGCCTCCCCATGGGTTGTCTACACGACGTCTACCGCGGGATTGTAGACAGGTGTGCCCGTCGTATAATAATTTTTTTATATTTTTGTGTGGGATACATAGAGGGCCATAATGTCGTACTTAGCTTAGCTTATGACTATTACGTCTACACTGTTACTATCAGATTTATTGATCACAATCTGAAAATGATTGCATCATTTTAAAGGGGAGGGGCATAATGCCATAGGGCTAGGACCCAAAATTGACGTAAACGAAAGGACGGATAGAATCCTAGAAGCCGAAAACTTAGAAAAACTAAGCGAGGAGTTGCCAACAGCGAAGAACGTCATTCTGACGTCACCAAACAACAAACAGTGACTTTCTTGGAGTTTGGAATGACAGGCTGTGCTGAACTTATCAAGACATGAAAACTGGCGAATTAATGGTTTACATGGACAAAGTGGCTGGAATATGAGTTGAAGACATGATAACACATTCATACAACATGATGCTGATAATGAATAATCAGACCGTTGAGGAATTTTGATGGAATCTAGAAGCGGCGAGAAATGGGCTTAGAAGAGAGTGAGAGAAGGTCGTCCACGGACATATAGTACTGTAAGTCAGAACTAAATCAACGTTCAACAGTAAGAGCTAATAGTGAGATTACTTACATTTTTAAGATATAATTATTGACCGCCCTGGAACTCTCTAGGCACGGTAAATTATGGATGTATGTATTTGTTACTAAGCAAATCCGATGAGCTGAGGAAATAAACAGCGTTTGATGTTCGATTACTAATGTCTGCGACTCGATCTATTTCTTCTTTGCATTTCAAGAACCAGCGGCGCTGTTACAGTTTTGTTAAAGAACGAGCCGACATTTACATTATTCCTTAAACGTTCAAGAGTTATTTTGACAGCAGCGTCTTGGCATTAAGTACATGGCATCATTGTGCAGACGAACACGATGACGTTATAGAGACCTTTTAAAGATGGCCAAAGGGGAGCAGTGTTCTCCTATCCGGTTTTTTTTTTTTAAAATCAGTCCAGGGGTCAAACCTACGAAAATTCATCGGTGAATGAAGGACCAGTATGGTGACGCATGTCTGTCAGTCTAGCTAGTGTATAATTTGTGTAGGATGACGGGGTCGGGCACACCGAGTAGTCAATTGCAGCCGTTGAAGTACCGCCGATTGACTGTGAGCGACATTGCCGCACGGCTTGACATCAGTCAAAGTTCAGTACAACACATAATCCATGATGTGCTACAGTACCGCAAAGTGTCTGCAAGGTGGGTGCCACGGCGACTTACTCCAGAATTGAAACAACGACGCATTGATGCTTGTCAAGAATGTTTGCAGTGCTTTGAAGCAGGAGGCGATGGTTTCCTATCAATAATTGTTACTGGAGTTGAAACCTGGGTTCACTACTACGAGCCAGAAACAAAGAGATCGAGCAAGGAATGGCGCCATCCCTCCTCAACGAAACGAAAGAAGTTTCGCACGCAGCCATCTGCAGGGACGGTTATGCTGACTCTCTTTTGGAATGAAGAGGCATTATTTTAGAGCACTATATGCCAAGAGGGAAAACTGCCACCAGTGATACGTATACATATCTTCTCATGAATCATCTTCGACCCGCAATCAAATCCAAACGTTATAAACATCTGAGTAAAGGTGTCTTTCTGCAACATGTCAATGCTCGACCCCATACTGCCCGTGCAACTGTTGAAACTACAGAAGAACTCCACTTTAAGTGTGTACCACATACCCGTACCCGCCAGGACAATCCCCAAGTGATTTCCACCTGATTTAACAACTCAAAGAGTCATTGGGAGGATTGGCTTTTCGGTCCGATAAAGAGGTACAGCAGGTGGTGCATGACTGGTTACACTCGTGACCAAGGGCAATTTTTTGTACCGTAATGAAAGCACTTTATCGGCGCCGGAGGACTTACATTGAACGCAGTGGTGACTACATCGATAAATGATATATTTGTTCTGTACTTTTTCAGAATATATTCACCCCCCCCCCCAACCCACTCCAACCCCCCCCCCCCCCCCCTCCAAAAAATAATTTAAGGTTTTTACTTTGAATCCCCCTCGTAAGTATACAATGTTATCAGCTATAATTTATATCACCGTTTAATACTACCTGTTTAATACACATTTATACAACCGTTTAATACTCCCCGTTTAATACACACAACTTGTATTAAGATCGGTGTTTCCGAGAGTTCAAAATATATAATAAATATGATACAAATCTCTGTGATATATGCACGCGTCTTACCTGCACTGTCCTGATAATGTAATACAACATGACAGAGAGATCGAAATGGATTCTACAGCAATTTATAGTGGGGGAGGGCGCGGGCGGGGCATGAAAGGAAAATTAAAGCAAGTCAGTGGCTAGCGGGTGTAACTATCTGCGTAGTTGATAGGATGCTATGCTGATAATGTCATGGGTGTGATCGGGCGAGCTTCGACGTCTGCGTTCGTCGTCTCGCTAAGTGAGAGAAAGACCGGTTACCTATTCCAGGCATGGAAACTGGTCCTGTAGCTGGTTCTACTTGTGGACAAGTGTCCTTTACTGTTACTATTGAACTTGGCGTGGAAAAGTGTCTTTTACTGGTATTCTTTCACTATTGAACTAGACGTGGAAAAGTGTCGTGAAAGGTGTCCTTTACTGGTATCCTTTCACTATTGAACTAGACATGAAAAAGAGTTGTGGAAAGGTGTCCTTTATTGGTATTCTTTCAATAAGTGGGAAAGTGTCGTTGAAAAGTGTCCTTAACTGGTATTCTTTCACAGTTGAACTAGACGTGAAAAAGTGTCCTTTACTGGTATTCTTTCACAATTCAACTAGACGTGAAAAAGTGTCCTTTACCGGTATTCTTTCCCTATTGAACTATACGTGGAAAATGCCTTCGAGAACAATAACATCGGAATAGTCATCAACTACCGCATGGATGGAAAGTCGTTTAATCTCAGAAGACTGAAAGCCACAACCAAGACTAACAGTGACACCGTCAGAGAACTGCTGTTTGCTGATGATTGCGCTCTATATGCCAACTCAGAGGCAGACATGCAACATAATATTTCAGCTTTCTTATATGCCTGTGCCAACTTTGGGCTCAATATCAACTTAGAGAAGACTGTAGTTATGTACCAGCCAGCTCCAGGGAATAATCACACCGTGCCGAATATCAAAGTGAATGGTCATAGTCTAAGTGTTGCGGACAAATTCACCTATCTTGGCAGCACTGTGTCACAAGCTGCCACAATTGATGACGAAGTGAATGCAAGAATCTCCAAGGCCAGTGCGGCCTTTGGCAGGCTGTACAAGAATGTATGTGACAGAAATGGAATAAGCCTGCAAACAAAGTTGAAAGTTTATAAAGCAGTTGTATTATCCACACTGCTATATGCTTGTGAAACATGGACTGTTTATCAGCGACATGCTAGGAAATTAAACCACTTCCACACAGTCTGCTTCAAGAAGGTATTGAAGATTAAATGGCAAGACAAGATCCCAGACACTGATGTTCTAGAAAGAGCGTCCATGCCCAGTATTCACAGTCTACTAATGAAAAATCAGATTCGCTGGGCTGGTCACTTAACTCGTATGCAGATCACAGGTTCCCCAACCACATTTATTTTTAAACGGCGAGCTGCGTTGTGGTAAACGCTCCCAAGGCGGCCGGAGGAAACGCTTTAAAGACACTTTGAAAATCGCACATAAAGCTTTTGGAATTCATCTTGACACCTGGGAGACTGCTACTAAAGACCGTAATTCGTGGCGTGCAATTACATAAGGGTGCAGTCACTTGTGAAGCAACCAGGACTGCAAGAGCTGTGAAGAAAAGGCTGGACAGAAAAACCACAGCAGGAGATCCTCCTCCTGGAACGTCAAGCATTCTTTGCCCACATTGTCAAAGAACATTTCGAGCCAAAATAGTCCTTATCAGCCATCTTAGAACTCATGGCTCCTTACTTTCAACCCCACTGGATGAAATGAATGGTCATCATCATTCTTGATGGACAAACAACAACATACGTAGAAAAGAGCTCTTTAATCTATTACTGCCTATTGAACTAGACATAGAAATGGGTCTTATCAATGAACCAGCCATTATTGACAGTGACAAGGGATTGAGAACATCCACCTTTTATTGTGGAGACGACACTGTAACCACTAAGTATCGAATGTTGAGCAGGGTCGAGACAACTTGTTGCAGACAAGAGTCCAAGCTGAAAGAGTGAGTGATGACAACCCATCAGTCGCACATAGCAGGCGTGGAGTGTCATCTTCAGACATTCAGACGTTGTTATCAGTGTGTCCCAGTGTGAAAGTTGACTTGAATAACTATCTCCTTGTTGACATGATCAATTTGATAACATTATCTCCAGATATTGTAGTCAATAATGTTGTGATTACAGGTGTTGTGTGTCAGACATGAACCTACATCCACACATGGGTAGCAATGTTTTCTTACATCAAATGTGACACGGTAGTTTCCAAGAAAGCACACATGTCTATCATCACTATCACTAAGTGCCTTGCAGAATGGCCTGGGAGATCAGTCTTCAGAACATGTTACGATTTTCAACAACATGTATCAGTACATGTGCTGATACTCTCCCGTGCAAGACTATAAAGAATATTATGTACTTATCTTCCTCTATCTCTTTGTCCACAAATCTTTCCAGTTGTCACAACATGCTCCAGTGTTTCTATTCTTGTAAGTGGCAATAAAATAATGACTACTGCCTCTTTCTGATGCGTGTGATAAGTTCTACTTGTGTCTTTGCCTCTGTCAAAATATTTCAATTACTCATTTCGACTGCCCTAGGACTTGGCAGCATTATTCCTTTCATCTCTAAGGACCGGAACATTTTTACTGTGGCGTGTTTGTCTAGGATTCACAACCGTGTGTTACAACTAGTTCCATGTAATATGCGTACCTTCATTTATAAAATGCAGTTTTTGTGTTCTAGTCCGTTTTTTATCTTTGTGATACATCTTCCAACTGATGTAATACATGTGCTAGGTACTTGAATTTCCGCACTTGCCCTATATTAACATCTAGATACTTGACAACGCATTTGCCCCAAATTAATATCAGTAGCTCTAATTGTACATTTAGACTTGGGCGTTTCTTCTACAATATCATTTGTCTGTTTCCTGTAACTGAAGCTGACGTCCATTGTTCTCTCTCAACCACCACTGTGTTTGTCATGTCATGTAGTTTCTCCCGTGTCATCAGAGTAACGTTAGTTATTTATATTATGACCACCATTTCCTATCCCTGGCATATTTTCTAGACCACATACCACTTCCCTTGTGTCAATACAGTCGGCATATGTGGCCAGGGGTTGTGAACGCAGACCCAAATCCCGACCTATTTTCGTATCGGTATGAGCTTCGGTCAGCGGACGCGTTGGTGGTTAGGTTAGGAAGTTGCACTCAACGGCATGGGCGTGGTCGGACGAGCGTTCGATGTCTGGTATTGCCGTTCGCTACGGGAGGGGGGAAATGGCCACTCTTCCTGTATGCACGCCAATCTACAAAATGTGATGGACCTTGCACACCATAGGTCCATTGCAGGGTCCTTGTTTTAATGGGAGTTGTCCGTTGTGAAAGCAATTGCAAATTACCGAACGTAAAATTCCCTAGCAAATAAAAAAGGCAATGAATGTTGGAGTTAGTTGCGACGTTCTGTAAAGGACATGGACATAACTTAACTATGTCAATACAAGCGGTTGCTTACACTCATACTAGCCCTGTCGTATAAACATTCATACGGGACGTGAAATTCATAGTCACCAACATAAACGGTGACAAACACCAAATTAATCATACTTTCAGATAATAGAGCCTAGAAGAGTCATGATCACCGATGCCTGTTCAAGGTCAGCACTTGAAGAAGTTTATATAGGCAATATCGACAAGCCAGGGTGCTAAAATTCTATTGGAAGAAATGTATGAGACGTCAAAACATACATTAGTGCCCATAGCCCAAGTATAAAATAACGCATAATTAAAATTCCCACGATGTTATGCCGGTAACTGATAAAACACTTGTTGCATGTTTATTTTTGCCAGATTCAATCCCAGCATTTACCGGCTATTTATGACTTTCTACGGAATATTTTGTCATAGCTTTCTGAACGGCCGACGGTCATATCATTATGAAAATGAACGCCGAGGGATCTGCTTCCAAATCGTGGACGCTGGCTTCGAACCGGAAATGTCGCGATGGGGAAACAGAGTTCACTACCCCTAGGTCGCAGACGTCGAATTCGGTAACTGATGCCAAATAAATGGCGGTAAAAAGAAACACAGAAGCAAGCCGATGAATCGCTTTTGACTTAACATTACGAGAATATCAAACTTGACATTACGAGAATATCAAACTTGACATTACGAGAATATCAAACTTGACATTACGAGCATTTCAAACGTGACATTGTGAGAACATCAGAGAATCATTCTAAGTTATAATTGTTACGCTGGTGTATTGAGATACGCCATTTTTGGCATCTACTGGCCAAAACTGCATTCTGAAGATAGCAACTTGTGTTAACCTGAGATGGTTGTAAATTCAGACCTGCAAGTCGTGTGACCGTATCGACTTCTTTTGTCCATATCGGTAAACCTTCAGCGTATATCACGTCACACAACCAGACCATAGTACCTGTTCAAAGTTTGAGTGAATCCTTTCATTGCGTAATCCCTCCCCGCCTCCCCCTGTTTTTCTCCCCTGTAGCTTATCGTAACGTCCTGCAAAGTGCAGGCAACATTTTTGATGGATGTCCTGGGCGCGAGGTGGCGCAGTGACTTGCCTGCTGGCCCGGTTGCCAGGCGTTCGAATCCCTATTGACGCTGGTACGCGTTGTTAAATTTAAATGGCTATCAGATTGACCAGCCTAAATTGGATACCAGAAAATGCTTCTGGGTTTATGGAGGCAGGCGTGATATTGACCACATCAGCCATCGAGTACCGATTGCTCTAGAAACAAATGGAGGTAGCATCGTATTTCCAATAGTTCTAAGGCGAGGAAAAGTATCCTTTACTTAGTATAATCTGTCTTAGTATCTCCGTGACTCGTGTCACTGCTATATTATCTCCGTGACTCGTGTTACTGCTGTATTATCTCCGTGACTCGTGTCACTGCTGTACTACCTCCGTGACTCGTGTCACTGCTCTACTATCTTCGTGACTCGTGTCACTGCTGTACTACCTCCGTGATTCGTGTCACTGCTCTACTATCTTCGTGACTCGTGTCACTGCTGTACTACCTCCGTGATTCGTGTCACTGCTCTACTTCCTCCGTGACTAGTGTCACTGCTTTACTATCTTCGTGACTCGTGTCACTGCTGTACTAAAGCAGGTCGAGAGAAGAATCATGTTGGATGGGCAGCATGTGGTCTCTACATTCCGCCCAGGCTGGTGCTATGTAGTGGTATAACTCAATTTTACAAACTATCGTCTGTCAAGACGGCAAGGTGCCAATCTACTTGCAGTAAAAGCCATTAGTCTTGTGATATGGGTACCGGATCATTTTACATTGATGTCTGTGGTAGATCTAGACTTGTGATACAGCTGTCGGATCATTTCCACAATTTGATGGACATTACATTGGCACCTTGCCGTCTTGATAGACGATAGTTTGTTACATTGTGCTTCAAAAAGGCTTAATAACTACAACCCATGACGGTGGCGATTGTGACTGTTAAGGCCAATTCGCGCTGTAAATGTTCATCCACAGTGGATGCATGTAAACACATGGTCATTTTCACCATCGTGCACCATCTTACGTCTCATACGCTCGGTGTGTGACTTATCTGCAATATTTTTCTCCTTTGTCTGTATTCCATTTCTGATAGTTGCCCTCCATGCAACACGTTCAGCGGCGACTTGCTCCCAATGTGCATTATCAGTGCCTGTATCAATCATGTCCCGCTTACACACATCTTTGTATCGTAGCAGAGGCCGACCCTGAGATCTCTTACCCACCTGTAATTAACCAAATAAGATGTCCTTTGGTATTCTACCATCATCCATCCTCCTAACGTGTCCTATCCATCTAAGTCAGAGGTTCCCAAACCACGGCCCGAGGGCCACTTGTGGCCCGCAAGCCATCAGAAAGTGGCATGCGATGCCTCGTTATTTAATATAATATAATATGTTAATTATTTTAAAAATGCACTCGGAGCGCCCCGTCAGCGTGCGATAATTTACTCTGTTCGTGGTTGTTATGCTCAGATATTATCGAATGAGCCTGTTCAGTTATCAACGAAACGTTATGAAGTTCCCATATCCCAGCTAGTTAGTTAGTTAGTCGACAGATCATCCTCATTGCACATCGAACTATTCAGTTCATAAGTGCTCGGATCCCCTCCTCAGAAAATCCCGCAGCATGTAGCGGCTCATGACACCAGTTCTGTGTTGGTTTATTACTCTTCTTTGGCTTCCTGTGTAGTTTTGTTGTTGTTGTTGTTTTGTTTAGCCACATCTCTTTCAACTTGCTGTTCTCGCAGCCTGACCTGACTCCTCCTTGATGAAAGCGCTGCTTATACTGTTGTTGTATATGTCTGCTAGTTACTCTAGCTCGTTGTCGGTACACATATTGCTGTCGACATATCTTATGCCATCTGGCCCTGGAGCGATGTTTCTATTTATCGTCGAAGCACCGCCTTGATCTCTTTCACTGTCACTGTGTCTTCATCCGAAATGTTCTGGGCATTGCACCTATCTGAGGTAACCTCCTTGGCAAGATTTCGGCCTCTCATGTCTGTCTGGTTGCTCTGCTCTAGATAGCGTTCGACGAGGGCTGTGCCCTTGTTCTCGTCAGTCCTCTGCCAGATGAGGTCAGCACCTTGAAAGTCAGGAATACTCTATGCTTTTATGTAGTCGCAAGAACAGTTTCAGTGACTTGTCTGTGCTTACTCTTTGACATACCTCTGACCATTTTTCACTTCTGTTGCATAAATTCTTGGAGATGTCGATCGATGAAAGACTGTCGCGCCATGCGTCTACAAGCAGCTGTCATTCTTTGATGTGTCGTCGATCGAAGAAGGACTGTCGCGCCATTGGTCCACAGGCGGGCGCCATCCTTTGAAGTTGGAGACAGACTGTCCCGATGGAAGTCGGCAAGACCTTTTGTTGTGGGGAAAAGAATTCTCTAGATCACAGGCCGGCAAGACTTTATGAAGTACCGGGACAAGTCCCCAGATGAAAGCGGGACGGCTAGCCAGTTATTTACATCCAGTCGGAAACGGAGAGAGAAAAATAGCTTCTAGATGTCTACTGTCTAGACAGACTTGTGACGTCATTCAGACACTGTATTAAAACAGTAGGGATAAACAACTTCGGCGGGAGTTGACCAAATGTTGTGAAACAACAAGGACGTGTGTGATATTCCTAGTTTGATTCTAGAGAGAGACTACAGTGTCTTCTGTTGATTTACCTCGGCGGACATTTTACCTTTGTGTGATTTAGTAGTCTCAATTTCAAACCAGAATAACTATATGGTATTTAATTAAATAAACCTAAATTAGATTATTCTTAGGAATCGAGTGTAGTAATGTGCGTTGTGAGAACGTATTATAAGAGCGTCGGCAACAGTAGGCTGTCGCGTTGCTTAAACTAGCTTGTGTGAGATATCAATTAACTCAGTGAGTTAAGAACAATGTAGTGAGATGGTGTTTAGGAAGATTGGGGATGGTTGGGGGGATAAAGGAAATGTAAAGTGGTAGGATCTTCCAGTAGGGTGTCTACTGGGTTTCTGCACTTTTCCTTTAGTCTTTCCTTTTCTTACCATGACTCAGACCAATGTGATGAGCTCCTCTGCATTATGACAGAGTTTAGTTCTCTGTTATATATCTGAGTGCGGCCGTTGGCCTACACTCACCTAATAAAGGTCGGAATCGGGTTGCTCTCACCAGGTGTGTTCTCTCTTCAACAGGTTCCACTAGGTTTACCAAGAAGTAGCAGAAAAGTATGGCTCGATTAATGAAGGAAGGTGTTTTACTCAGCGGCTTTTGCACTGGGCCCATAACCCAGAGGGTCTGCAAGAACCTGGCCTCTGCTGAGCAGGAACTGATGATCATTTCAGAGTGATTCCTCGGTGGTGGTTCTTATTATAGTAGAGTGACATATACTTACAATACCACCAGTAACAGGAACAATAGTAGTATATAGAAAACTTGAAAATTAACATTTGTGTTTTCTAAATGGGGAATTCTTGTGAAACATTACCAATTAACATTGAGTTTCTAACGGGTGAATTCCTATGACTTTAACTACTAACATTTAGTTTCAAAGTGACAGTAAACATGTTACTTAACAAGTGTTATCAGATTCCAGAACTGTTAGTGACATATTAGTTACACTTGTGTGTGTCAGATTCATGGTCAGTATTGGACTATATCCACTATTGGTGACCAGGTATCCGAACTCTTCAAGAGCTATTGGAGAAAGTCGACATTTGGCCGGAGAGACACATCATTTGGTGAGGTCTTCTTGTACTTGATATGTGGTGCTGTTGTGTGGCCAGTACTGTGATGAAGCAGACTTTGCTCCTGGGCTGTTCGGTCTGATTCTGCATACACACTAGATTATATGACAGACAGTCTACACACACACCTTGCACATACCTGACACTTTTCTTTATTAAATTAATTTGTCATTTTGTTAGAAGCTAGTGTTGTGTAATATGTTTTGGAAAAGAATGAGAGGGGGCATGGTCCAGTGATAAGAGAGAGAGAGAGAGAGAGAGAGAGAGAGAGAGAGAGAGAGAGAGAGAGAGAGAGAGAGAGAGAGAGAGAGAGAGAGAGAGAGAGAGAGAGAGAGAGAGAGAGAGATCCAGGGACTGACGGGGTGTTGTGGACAGAAAGCTAGGAGATCCTCAAGATAAGGATATGGGGTTAAAAGGATGTGGGTGTTTATTCCCCTCACCCCAGGGACGACACTTATTACGACAACTTTTAACCACTTTAACCAGTTTTTGTTTTTGTTCTAATAGCTTACTTTTGTGTGCATCTCTCTTTCTAAGTGCATGCAGGTTCTAGGATTGGCTACTCTGTTCTCTTTGGCGTTTTGCCATATCTTTACAGCGCTACGCTTAGCATATCCCAGCCTTGTCGACCAATAAGAGTGCGCAAGGCGCCATGTTGTCATCTGTTACAACTGTTTAGCAGAGACGGCAGTATTATGTTGAAGTTAGATTCTTTTCACATAACAATTTACCGTTAAAGCCTATAAACATGAGGTTAGAAAATCTAAAATCAAACAATGGTAAACAGTGAAAATGTGAAGACGTTGCTTGTCTTGAATTCAACGAAGATTGGACGGAGAAATTTATATTTATGCCTAGCCGTAATGGTAAGCCAATTTTCTTAATCTGCGGAATTTGTGTTTCTGTTACCCAAAAACAATGTAATCTGGAATTACATTTCACGACCACACATTCAGACATAAATGCTCAATATCCGATCAATTCGGAGTTAAGAAAAGATTTCATATCTGAAACAGAGAGTTCTCTGACTTGGCAGCAGTCATTTTTCACCAAGGCTAGCGAACAGAGCAAGAGTGCTGTTGTTGCGTCGTACGAAGTCGCTCTTCTGTTAGCTCGCAAAAAGAAGCCGTTCACCGCTGTAGAAGAAATAATCCAGCCTTCCCTTACAATTGCTGCCAGAATGCTTGGCGATAAAAAGTGTGAAACAAAATTTGATCTAATTCCTTTGTCTTATAATACTATGGCCGGGCGAGTTGAAGAATTAGCCAACGATGTTCATCGTCTAGTAGCAGCATATATCAAAAATTGTAAATGTTTTCATAGGCAATGGATGAATCCACTGACATTTCTGACACAGCTCAGGCCGCAGTTTTTGTTCGAGTAATGAACGATAATTTTGAAGTCATTGAAGAACTTCTATGACTTGAATCGATGCAGTGCAGCTACCAAAAGGACTGATCTGTTTGAAATTCAGAAATTGTGTGTAGAGAAAAACAACATAGAATGGACCAAATCGGACAGTGTATTCACTGACGGTGCTCCGGCTTTGACGGGTAAAAAGTCTGGATGTCTAGCACTATTGGAACAGTTTCTTGGCCGCACGATATTAAAATATCATTGTATCATTCTCCAAGAAGCTCTGTGTGGAAGGAAATTAAATATAAAACATGTCATGGATGTTTGTCTGAGATGTGTGAACGAAATTCGAAGTAAGGCGCTGAACAGACGTGAGTTCAGACAGTTTTTTATCAGACCTGAACGAGGAATACAGTGAGCTACTGTTATACTGTGATGTCAGATGGCTATCTAAAAGGAAAGTTCTGTCACGTTTATGGGCACTAACAAATAGTGTCTATTTGTTTCTGTCTGAAATAAATGAACTGCCTACAGAACGGGAATGTCTGCTGAAATATGACTGGCTTAATGACCTGGCATTTTTGGTGGGCATCACATCTTATTTAAACTCTTTAAATGCGAGGATCCAGGGGAAAAAAACTATTCACAAATTTGTGCGATGACATTTCTTCATTTAAAATGAGACTACGGCGGTTTAGAGGCGTTTCCAACCCTGAAGACGCATGTGGTGGCCAATAAATTTGACTTGTTACAGTGCAAATTAAAAGTTGAAAGTCTTCTGGATATCTTTCAGTCGCGATTTCAGGAGTTCGCAATAGAGGAGGATAATATTGCCCTCTTTATACATCCGTTCGTATTTCCTGATGCCAAGCTATGTCAATTACAGCTTTGAAATGCAATTCTGCACTGAGATTTAAATTTCTGGAGTTGTCTGCCTCACCTTCAGCTGATCATATGATTTCATTCTGGCGATTATTGCCTGTCGAACAATTTGAACATTTGCGTTCATTCGTCCAGAGATACATTTGTCGTTTTGGTTCGACTTACAGATGCGAGCAGTCATTTTCCGCAATGACCGTTATAGTTGAGTTGAGGTGAGTTAAGAACCGACATCACTGCACTCAGGAAATTCCCATACATGATCCGTCCCTTCGTTCAACGGCCAGCGAAGAGTCATACTACTAAGCGTTCCCACCGCTATCTGATTAAAAGTTCTCCTGGTCTTCCCTCTCAGTTTTGAGTTTCTTCCAGAACCCCTGCCGATCCCCTGCAATCTCATTCTTTCCCCATATGGGTTCTCAGTATGTTCCTCCGCCTTCTCCACTTGGTCCCACAAGCGCACGATCACCTCACCCTTGTCCATGGGCAATCAATCACCAAGAGATGCATTCCCTGCTAGCCTATCAGCCTGTTCATTCCCCCGCATTCCCGCATGGTCAGGGCAAAATATCCAAACAATTCTCACAATCTGTGTCCTCTGAAGCGACGACAGTCCATTCCACACGAAACATTCCTTTCTCCGCCTTACTAAGCATACTCTTTGAAATGACCGTTATTCTTCTTCTTCTTTTGTTCACTCGAAATATGTCTGTAACTGTAATGTTGTTTCTTGTATGAATCTAACAGTATTTTTTAGTTCACTCAGCGGTCCATATAGTTTATCTTCCACTGTTGTCTCTCTAGGCCAGAAGGTTCGCCTGGATGTGTTGTAGTTTGGGCAGTCCTGGAGTATGTGCTCTGCTGTCTGCGACGCCAAACCTTAGGCAACGTTCCAGACTCACCGACAGTAACCTAGCTGCGCTTATGACTTTGGACACGACAGATTTGTGCCCAGACATTGATAAACTGGCATCTGAACTTAAGTAACTGGTTATGAAGAACAGTTACAATTTTAAATTAATTACATTAATAGCGATATTTGAAACTGATTAAAAATTTATTGTTAAATGATCTTTTAATTAACACCCCCCCCCTCCCCCCCCCCCCCCCCCCCCAAAAAAAAAAATGACCGCATGTGTAGTAATGACAATGACTGCCTTTAAAATTTTAGAATTTTGTTGACGAAAGTTAAGAAAGGTAAGAATGATATTGCACGACTTTTATAATTTTATAACGTTGTGACCCGCTTAACAACCGAAAATAATAGATATGGCCCTCTGCTTGAAAAGCTTGGGAACCACTGATCTAAGTCAACGAAGACTGAGCATGGAAAATACCGTCACACAATCGGATCTTTCCTATACTTCAGTATTTGTGATCTTGTCTTGCCACTTAATACAAAGTATTCTTCGCAGACACCGCATATGAAAGCTGTTTAAACGTTTCCCTTGGTGTGAGTAAGCTGTCCAGGCTTCACTGCCATAAAGAAGAGTACTAAGGACACAGGCTTGATAGACAAGGACTTTTGTTTTGGCAGTAAGCTTCCTGTTCTCCCAGACACTATTTCTTAACCTGTCCAGTTGTTGTTGCTGCCTTACCAATCCTGGTGTTGATTTCCTGATCTAGATATAATTTGCTATTTACCTCTGATCCTAGATATGTAAAATGAGTCTACTATCTCTAGTTCGGCGTCGTCAATCTGTGTCTTCTTTTTGCTAATTGTTAAACCAAAAACATGAACAAGCATTAGAGAATGCAGATAGTAGACGTTGTAATTCTTCCTCAGAGTGCGTCAGTCATTGCAGCATCATCTGCAAAAAGCAACTCTCTGATTAGTACCCTACAAATTTTGGTCTTGGTCTTCACTCTCAATCTCTGAGTATTGTAGAGGCCGCCATCTGAGCATGAGTGAATGTATATATCACCATCCTGATAACGAAAGGCATATTTCAGTAGAAGGTGAAAAGTATATTCCAAAGAGGGTGGGAGCTAGTACACAACCTTGCTTAACTCCACTCTTGATTTCAAACTCTTCAGAAGTTGCACCATCAAACTTGATTATCTCCTTCATGCCTGTTTGGAAGGATTCCACAATGGACAAAAGAATTGGTGGGCAGCCAATCTTCTTTAGTGCCTTGAACAGACCCTCACGACTGACCAAATCGAATGCCTTTGTGAGGTCGATGAAGGCAATAAACAGTGGTTGATTCCTTTCACGGCATTTTTCTTGCATTTGTTGCAATGAGAATATCATATCAATGGTAGACCGGTTCTGTCAGAAACCACACTGTGATTCGGGGTAGACTTAATCTCCCTAGGACTTGAAGTCTGCGCAGAACAATTCTGGCAAATACTTTCCCAACAGTACACAGAAGTGAGATACCACTATAGTTGTTACAGTCGCTCCGGTCGCTGATCTTGTGTATTATTAATCACAAGATCCCAATACACTCGGCAAGGAAACTGATCAATGACTAGTCAGCCACTTAACATTCCAGTTACACAGAAGACAGCTGGTTGTGGAGGAACATGGGCGCCTGCGCCGTCCCTCGTAACACATGATAACATTGATGTAGACTGTGATACTGAAAACCGATATTTGTGTTAATGGCTTTAATAATTGATTTTAACCAACCGATCACCTCAAGTAAATTCATAAGTATTGTTTGGCACTCATGGAAGCAGAATAAAGGAGTAGAGAGTTGAGAACACATTAGACCAGTGGTTCTCAACTGGTGGGGAATCTCCTCCCTCCACCCAGGAGGGAATTTGAGGGTTTCCGGGGGGGGGGGGGGGGGGGGGGGAATTAATATTATTTCAAGATCGCGTTAATACAAGAACTTGATATTGTTTATCCATCCATACTTCAGCGGTTCTGTACTTCTCGCGCTTCTGAAATTCGGTTTATAACGTAAGTAGACCCGCAAATCACGTTTTATGTAGACGTAAAGACTTGTTCTAGTATATGCTATTTAATTTAGCTTCCATATTTTACTCATACTGTGTAGGGGCAGGGGGAATTTATAGGGAGGACATACGACAAGGGGGGGGGGGGTGACATTCTGAACATATGGTGAAGGGGTGCATGGGCCAAAAAATGTTGAGAACCACTGCACTAGACAATATTTTCAGGGCTTCTTTAACAGGCGGCACCTCGGACAGGCCATTCTGGTCCGCGACAACATACTGGTGTCTGAGATCGATATGTCCGTCTGGAACAGTGATGCCAAAAGCAAGATCAGAAAAAGAAAACTAACTTCCTCCCGCAGGAGACAAGAAAGATGATTGCAGCCTCCATGGTGGAATGGAGAGGTCGAGAAGGCATGGCTGGGAAAGAGAGAGGGTGTCAAAGATTTGCAAAATGCCAGAAAGGCTAACATGCCACAGGGTGAGTTGGCGAACCTGAAGACTGAGGTCCATAGGACGATGACTTTATTCAAATCCTGCGCTAAACAGGCCATGGCCGAGAAATGGGGCGAGTTCTGCATGAAGGTGTGCTCCGAGCGATCTCTTACGACATTATGGCGCCTCCATAAGAGCATGAACGGTGCTGCACAACGTAGGGGTATTCCAGACTTTTAAGGCACTGACCTCACATGGAAAAAGTCGGATGCGGATAAAGGTAAGGCCCTTCTTGCACGCTACATAGAACAGACTGACCAGAAAGACAAGCCCGCCAAGCAGAGGACCACAACGACACTCTCTCAGTTGTGCCAGGGGGTCGGGACAGACTAAGAATGCATAATCACAGCTGATATAATGCGTGCGATGCTCAAGAAATCACCTAACACCGCCCCAGGCCCAGACGGCATCCGATATCGTGACCTACTGGTGATGTCAGATGATGACATGGAAGAACTGGCCAGAGAATTCAACACCAGTATCCAGAGGGGTCAGATCAAAGAGGAATGGCTACACAGCTACTTGCTGCCGCTGCCAAAACCGAACAAAGACCATTCCAAGATAAGCGGCTACAGAATCATTACGATGCAGAACACTGCGGGCAAGCTACTGGAGAAAAT
Organism: Cepaea nemoralis; assembly: GCA_014155875.1. Lineage (NCBI taxonomy): Eukaryota > Metazoa > Mollusca > Gastropoda > Stylommatophora > Helicidae > Cepaea > Cepaea nemoralis. The sequence continues at coordinate 440,112 of JACEFZ010021514.1, forward strand.
TGTAGCACACAGACTTGCTTGTGACTTGGAACAACTCGGCTGCTTCCCGTCCACACTTTGAGGATACAGACGTAACAAAGAGTCATGGCTGAATGCGGCAGTCTTTGCTCAAGATGTTTACGAAGGATTTCAGGTCAGAGAAGGGACATGTGCGGCCGCCATAGACTTAGAGGACGCATACAATAAAGTATCCTTCGAGCACTTGATGCAAACCCTCCTCAGACTGAAAGTGTCCCCTCACCTTGTACGATGGATAGCTGCAGTCCTGCTCCAAAGGAAGATGGTGCTAAGATGCGGGAGTTGGTCTTCTGAGCCGACAACGATATGTCCAGAATTGCCGCAGGGTTCACCACTGTCACCAGTACTATTCAACGTGTATACGGTGTCGATCACGGAACAACAGTTGGACGGGAGGGGTAGGACTCTGTCATTTGCTGATGACATTCTCGTGTATCGACAGAGTCGAGATAGACAGGCGGTTGCCAATTATATGCAGGGCGAACTAGATCGAATTTCCTCATGGTGTGCTGATGCCGGTGCCCTTGTCAACCCTGCAAAGGCATCGGTTACATGGTTCTCCCTAAACAACCATATCGTGAACACAGACCTGCCGGCAGTGAGAATGGATGAGAGCATTTTGAGTTGAACCCAGTCGATGACATGTCTTGGCGTGAGGCTTGATCGTAGTCTGTCTTTCAGAGATCATGTCGATTATGTCATAACGAAAGCTCGAAAAGGTTTGTCAGCAATGAGAGTCATGGCGACTACCAATATCGAGCAAAGACTGCTAATACTTCTGTTCCAAGGACTGGTACTTTCACCCATCGAGTATGCCCTGGCCATCCTTACTGTCAGCCCTACACTGATAGGAAGACTTCAAAAGGTACAAAACGAAGCCTTGTGCATCATTTTGGGCTGCACGAGAGACACCAGCTGTGTAGCGATGAGATACCTCCTTGACTTCCCGACAATGAACCACAGGATCAAGATCTGGAGAGCTCGTGCATACTTGAAAATAAGTGCGGATGAGCAGCACCCTCTGCATGAAGATATATTCAGAGAAAAGGGCAACAGGCTAAAAAGGGGCAAATCATGGATGGGTTGGGTGGAAGATATCATCAGACAGGATCTGCAGTCCTACCAGTATCAACCCCGGCAAGGAATGGGTGCCTGTGCCTCCAGCTTTTAAGTGCACCTTCTCCTGCATTATCACACTTGACAGACGGTGCAGAGAACAGAACCCTGCCACTGTCAATGCAGAGGTCAACGCGCTCATCAATGAACACGCAGACAACCCCGAAGTGCTCATCTATACAGATGGATCTGTTGTAAAGAAGCAGAGAAGTGCATGGGCATTTACAGCCCGTTCAGCGGGCCGAACCGTTCAAGAATCCAGTGGTGCCCACACTATGCCCACGAGCAGCATGACGATGGAGGTGATGGCAGTAACACAGGCTTTCCTATGGCTAGAATCACAGCATTATACCAACGTGTGTGTACTAAGTGATTCAATGAGCATGATTCGGAAGGTCGAAGCTGGATCTGTACGTAGACAGTGGACTGAGTCGCTGAGGAAGTCTGTTGTCCGTAAAGTCACCTTCATCTTCGTCCCGGGACATGCGGGAGTCGAGGGAAATGAACGAGCTGATAAACTGGCTGGCTCTGCACCCCCTGTAGATGGCCAGCCCATGGATCATGCCGATGTTATTAACGTCCTTAAAGACACGTCGAGAACAGAAGACTTTGACGTCAGTGAATCCACATCGCTGTCCAGGATGAAAGACTTGGGAGTAAGAATTGGCACGGCCAGACACGAGAGGTACATCGGGAAAACGAGGTGCCTCGTCAACCAACACAGAACTGGCACTATTAGCCACCGGACGCTGATGCATATGCTGGGGGGGGGGGGGGGGGGGGAGGATCTGTGCACCCATGGACCTGTCCGGAATGCAATGAAGATGCCCCAACTGATAACTGATAACTGATATAAAAATTAAAAGCTAGTTTCCACACCGGGAACTGTCTCTTCCAAATAACACCAGTGCCTCAATGTGAGCATGACAAACTAGAAACCTTTTCTTTATAATACACCAGCATATGTCAAATAACTCTCTCTCTCTCTCTCTCTCTCTCTCTCTCTCTCTCTCTCTCTCTCTCTCTCTCTCTCTCTCTCCTCTTTCTCTCTCTCTCTCTCTCTCTCTGTGTCTCTCTCTTCCACACACACACACACACACACACACACACACACACACACACACTGAAGATCTTAATGTTGTGTCCAGTACATTGGATATATATCTAATATAATACCATGAGAAAATAAATGGCACGCATTACAGTCTGATGTGTTTGTGTGTGTTGTTATTTGACTTATGCTGGTTTATTATACAATTATGAGGGTCGTTATTTGGAGGTGACAGGCTCGAATTCTGGTGCGGTAACTATAGCTTTCAAGTTTTAGTTGTCTCTTGTGACCTCTACTTCCTCCTTCTTTCTTCTACTTTCGATGTGTGCCGGACAATAAATGCGAATTTATTTACTAGCTGTCTTAGTAGCCTCAAAGGCTTCCCCAATTAATATTTCTATTATATTCCAACCAGCTCCAAGTACTCCTTTCGCTGGCTGACAATAATGGCCAGGCCAGTCTCACTACACATTAAGGCCTGGAAACATTAACATTAGTGTCTACAGCAAACGGCACAATGCTGAGTGTGCATACGAATCAAGAGTTGTTTTCTCCGCTAACCCATCACAAATGTGAGAACTAGTCACATCTAGGCGAGCTCGGCGCTAATGTAATGTTACAGACTCGGCCTGGACCTGCGAGGTCAGCGAATGTCTGCTATTTGTGAAACATTGATAGATGTTATCCCGTGATTGTTTTCTGGTTGCAACAGCCAACAGCTTCATATCTTGTCGCACACACATCTCAATAAAACTATCCACAGAGACACGGACCGTGGCGGACGGCGGACTGTATAAAATTATGTTGCTGGGCGTTAGCGAACTGTAAGTGACACATTCACATAATAATTGTTTTTACACGGTATAAATTATATATGATGCGTGACTATTACTATTATTAGTACATAATAATATAGTGTAGTAAGTAGTAATCAGTATTACTGAATCATCCACCAACCAGTGGCTTGTCCTGTCAAGAAAGTTAGTCCATAACAGCCTTTCGAAATGTATCTGTATCATAAGCTAACTAGATATATGTTGCTGCTGTCGCGTGTAAATTATTTATCACATCTTGAATTATCTACGTTGGGAGCTTTCTCATCCCCGCCTCCCCAGAACGCACCTACGTCTCTGTAATGACCATAGTTATATGTTACGGAAATTAAGTCTTTTTACATCCCAGTGTTTAATTTTTTTCAGTTTTATTTGTTTTAAAAACCAGTCTTCTTCGATAGTGAGTTCTTGTTCCATAAATCTGTTTGTTCTTTTTTTTTTTTCGTACAGTGAATTTTCAATACTCTTTTGTAACAAGGGCGCGAATGTGCTTTTCAACCTGCTTTGTGAAATGTCCAAGGTTCACAACCATATGTTGCCACAGGAAATATGGATGTTGCCAGTACTCTGAAGGTTGTTATTCTTTCAATCTGTTCCAATGTATACGTATTGCAATTGCTTTAGTTTTTGCAGAGCAATATTTGTTCTCCATCTTTTACATAATGACAATGGCAATCTGATGGCTAGTCCGTCAGCAGTGAACTTAGACATTCAGATCTCTCCCCCCCCCCTTTCCGTAAGAGAGAGAGAGAGAGAGAGAGGAGAGAGAGAGAGAGAGAGAGAGAGAGATATTCTTGACATGCTTGTTTTATCAGTCCTTATTGTTTTTGTTACATTGAGATAGACATTTTTGTTTTTCACTTTGCTATTGCAGCGACTTTATTAGTTCCTCAATTCCCATTTGTGTTGTTGATAGTAATAATGATTAATGTGCTGGCAGTATATCAAAGTTAGGGTATTTCAATTCTCCCTATTCCTATCACACAGGGATCATGTTGTTCCCTATCAATACATTCGCTAATTAATATTTATCATGAAATGTTCAGTATATAAGTTAAGCAGATAAGAGAACAAAATGTAACCCAGTCTGAACATTCTCTATCAAACCAATTTGTTGTATCATTAAATATTCTCACAGCTGCTGTTTGTTCCCTGTAGAGTGGGGTTTTCCCCCATAATTCTTCATGTTCCATACACTCAGATGCCCTGTGTAGTCTATACAGAAAAGTACAGATCTACATTGCACTGTTTGCTTTTTTCATTAACTGATGTTAAGTTAGATATGTTGTCATGTGCACTTCTCTTTCATCTAAAGCCATCTTGTAATACGTTTGTTTTAATTTTATTTTAGTCTTTCCATGATTATTTTAAATAAAATTGTTGCCTGTGTGACTATTCAAAGCAACTGTTCTGTAATTGGTAAATGTTTTCATGTTGCCAATTTGGTATTGAGAAACATATTGTTCTCTATTAATTTGGCCTTATTCCTGCTTCCTATTTGATAAGAAGACTATGCACTGGATACCTAGTCTTTAGTTAAGCCACATCACGTAGAGATGCTTCCAGTTCCTGACCAGTTTGTCTTAGGCCTGAGACCTATGCTGCCCATTGTGTCCATCCATGGGTCAGTTTCTCCTTAATTGTTTGCCCATGCCAATGGCCTACTCTTTACATTCTAAGTGATTTGGGGGGGGGGGGGGGGGGTGTAACACTAGCTTGCTTGCCTGCCTGTAATCCACAAGGTCAACAAAATATAGAAAGATGGTAAAAACACGTGGGGAAAAGAATTAGAGACAGACATAAATAGTAGTCATATCATCTGATGTGAGATGCCTTGAAAAGATTAGAACAAGACTCGCCATGGTGAAGATAGCCTTCTGCAAGAATAAAAACATACTGACCAATAAAAAGATGTCAAGTGCAATGAGAAATAGAGTATTGAGGTGCTACATAGAACCTGTACTTTTGTATGGATGTGAAGCGTGGACAATGAGAAGACAAGCTGAAAACCATCTGATGGCTGTGGAAATGTGGTTTCTGAGGAAAATGCAAAGAACACCATGGACAGACAGAAAAACCAATGAACAAGTTCTTCAAGAAACAAATGAAGATCGTAAACTGATTAGAGTCATTAGACGTAGACAGTCAAAATTTTTTTTGTCTCGTTATGAGAAGAAATTAATTGGGGAACTTGATAACTGGCAAGATTGAGGGAAAGAGTACAAGGGGAAGGCTGAGAAATAAATTCCTGGATGGCTTGGCTATATGGTATGGTCGAGACAGGAACACTGAGCTGATCCATGACTCTGGTGATCGAGTGAGATGGCAAATCATGACCGCCCACGCTTATCGACATGGCATATGATGATGATGTATAATATGGACACATTTGGAGGGAACTGACAGACAGCAACAGATAGGATGGCTTAGCATATGTTGGCTGAGGGTCTATGTTCCAGTGAAGGAAACATGGCAGGAGAAGAAGACGTGTGCACCAGGACCTTCTGCTGTCTACTTTATCTAACAAGACTCAACATCGTATCTCACTACCAGAAGATTGGTAAGGATAAAAGTGCTCGCTCTTAAACTTCCTGTGTGCTGATGTCGAGGTAGCAGGTTTAACCCCTACGCCATTCATTTAGACTAAAATGTTGACTTCTTATCCTTGTCTTGGGGACATAAATTACAGGTACCTCTGAAGTCAGAGTGTGTTCACCTGATGGTGAGGGACACTGGTAATAGGGAAAACTAATCCACATGCAAAAATCAGTCCAGTACTACTAGAAGTAGTAGCATGTATATGGACTATGTTTGAAGCGGAAAACAAATCTCACTAGCCATGAGATCAGTGATGAGTGTAAAAGCCTTAGAGATGAAGAGTTCTTGTACATGATCCCAACCCTATGTTTGAAGCGGAAAACAAATCTCACTAGCCATGAGATCAGTGATGAGTGTACAAGCCTTAGAGATGAATAGTTCTTGTACACGATCCCAACCCTATATTTGAACTGTACCCAGCAACTATTGAGCCAGAGTTGAACACTGAAAATTCTGTCACACTGTCCCTCTTTCGAACATCATTACAATCATTTATGCTACTTACTTTATAGAACAAGAATAGTATGAGTGTGTTATGTATTGGTCTGTTAATGGTGGAATAGGATTCTATAATATTTAAGTATTGTTTACTTTCAGTATCCAGTTGACCATGGCAGACGTCACACCACCACCACTCATACGGCCTGATTTAATTAAAGGGAAGTATGGTTCTGCATCAAATTTGGCTTTTAATGAAAGGATAAAGCTGCTCATGAAACAGGTTGGTTTTTATATTAGCCTTGAATGACAGGATAAAGCTATTAACAAAACAGCTTTGTACTTGTAATAGCCATGAATGACAGGCTAAAGCTACTCATGGAACAAGTTTGTTTTTGAATTAGTAATCAATGAAAGAATAATGCTGCTAATGAAACTAGTTTATTCTTGTATTAGCCATCTATGACAGGATAAAGCTGCTTATGAAACAGGTTTGTTTTTGTATTAGGCGTGGATATAGCTACTCGTTGAATGGGTTTATTCTTGTAGTTGCCATGAATGACAATATAAAGCGGCTCATGAGACAAGTTTACTTTTGTATTTACCATGAATGAAGGTATAAAGCTGCTCATGAAATGAGCTTATTCTTGTATTAGTCATGAAACAGATTTGTTCTTGTAGCAATCATCATTGTCTCATCTACTTAACTCTAGGTCACAGAAGGCTTCTTAGCACATATTCAAAGGAAGAAAATAGCCCAATAACCACCATGAAAAAATACAAGTATAAGAGGTAAATACACAGCAGAAGTGACCAATAGAGAAGCCAGATTTCTTACTATGCTCTTAACCAAATATAAATTTATGAGAACACATTTCAGTGGGTTGGATTCATGGAAAAGAGCCAAGCTCACATCATGCATTTGCTTGTGACTAAAAAAATTCTTTGTCTTTATCCTCCTCTTTTTTTTATATGTTATGCTGATGACATAAGCCAGACTTCTTTGCATATTATGAAATCACTCATGTCATTTGATCATGAAGTATATTTTCATCAGCTCATATTTAATTTTTCCTTTTTATGTTTCTTGATTAAGTTCCCATTTTCTACATTTCTCCATTTCATAGCAATATCATCATCTTGCCTGGATGCTTTTGACAATACTTTGTATTCAATCTTGTTAGAAGCATAATATCTTTATTATGTTTCCATGATCTGTTTATATATTTTGTTGCTTGCTGCCCTGCTGCTTTTATCAATAATTACATTCATTTCTACAACAATATGAAAAAAAGAAAAACAGCTTTTTTGGACATACGGTGAGAAGAGACGTAGTGGAGAACATTGTGACAACTGGAAAGATCGAGGAGAAGAGAGGCAGAGGCAGACCAAGAGAAATGATGCTGAATGGATTGAGACAGTGGCATGGAGGAATATCATCAGCAGACTTGATTCAGAACACCAAAGACCGAGATCTGTGGAGAGCCATGAATGCCTACGCCAGCTGGCAGGACACTTATTGATGATGATGATGACATTCATTTCTATGTGTCCTATTTAGACCCTTTGAAAAACACCTTTAACTTTATGTCTGACTTGAGAAACTGGCATTTTGTTGTGTGTTTAATGTGTTTATACAGTGTGCATAACTGAAGTCTATAGAAAATAAGCTGGGGATTTTCATGTGGTGGTCATAATATAAACAACTCATGCTGATAATGCCATCTTGATAACTTATGCTGATGACACCATATTGATACCAACAAATCAGAAGAAACTGCAAAAATGGTTAATAGGATAGTTGCAAAAAGTGAAGAAAAGAGCCTCAGCTTGAATAAGAAGACAGAAGTAAAGGTAATGTCAAAGAAACAGATCATGCAGTTTTACAATTAAAGTCAGTGGTGATTGGAGGCAAGTATAGAAATTCAAATATTTAAGTACATGGGTAACTTCAGAGCCGGTCTCCAGGACAATGGCGTTGGGGACGCAATTCGTAATGCTTACCCACGTTCGAAACACAGCGGTGACCGATTTGGCAGCACATCATGTCTTGCTGGTATTAATGTGATGGTATGGGAGCCGGTTTTTCAGAAAATAGGAAAACAATGGCAAACTACTGAACGTAAAATTTGTCAAGACATCAACAACAGCACTAACTGGTGTTGACTGCAACTTTTTTAAAAATGGCTGTTTGCAATTTAAAGGCAAGTTTACATTCAGCAGTTTGTCATTGCTTTTTGAACAACCGACACTCATATATTTGTACAGAAATCAACGCAAGGAAGTCTGCTTCCAAATCGCCCATAGCTGTGTTTTGAATGAGGTATGCGGGATTACGAATTGCTTTTGTAACCCCTTCACCACAAAGTCAGCTAAAGTATCTTAAACAGCCAAAATGAGTAATTTAAATGTTTTGAAAGAGGCTAAGAAACAAAGATAATTTGCTGTTGAAGACTGAGCATTTGTAGATTTGCTTCAAGTGCATTGATATGGGTTGTTGATGTTGAGCTAAGAACCATCATCACTGCAGTCTGTCCTCTCGTTCGAGAAACAGCGAAGAGTCATACTGCTAATAGTTCCAACTGCCATCTGATTTAAAGTTCTCCAGTTCTTCCCTCTCAGTTTTGAGATTCGTCCAGAACCCCTGCCGTTACCCCGCCATATCATTCTTTCCACATACAGGTTCTCAGTCTGTTCCACTGCTTTTTTCCACTTGGTCCCACAGGCGCCCAATCACTTCTGCTTTGTCCATAGGTAATCTACCATGGAAAGTATATTCCCTGCCAGCCTATTAGCCTGTTCATTCCCCCGCACTACTGCATTACCAGGGCAGAAAATCCATACAATTTTCACAATCTGTGACTTCTGAAGTGAAGCAAGCCATTCTACATGAAACATTCCTTTCTCTACATTGCCAAGCATACTTCTTGAGTTCGTAATGAATATAATGTGTGTTGTGTTGCAGCGGTCTCATCCAACCATCAGAAGGCTTTTGTTACTGCTTCCATCTCCATTCTCATGCTGGAGGTTGTAGTCTCATATGCCAGACTCTCCTTTTTCAAGCATCGTACATTAGCCTTCGCAATGAAACCCCAGCCACTATGTCTGTTTCTCACCACTGACCCATCAGTGTAGATCACTATGTCACCTTGATGTGTGTTGCCCTGGATCAGTTGTTGCACCTCAAACTCTGTGCGGCCCGCTGCCCATTCTCTGCACTCACGACCCAGTGTTACTATTACCTTGTGCCAGTCCAACATGTCTTCGGTACTTTACCCACTCTTTTTCACGAATTGATGTTCTCTATTTCACACACCTGGCTGATAGATATTTCTGCCTGTGCCATCCAGGACCTGCCTCTTCTCAGTCTATGACCCTTGACCATATCCATGGCTTCATGCAGGGGGTGATCCTGTCTGCCAGTGACTCTCAGGTACCATTTGGCTTGAAGGACCCTGTGCCTGTCCGCAATTGTCGGTAGTGCAAGGATATGCCTCATGCAAATAATTGGTGTGTCCTTTATGCACCCCGGGATCACCCTTATGGCCGCATTCTGTATGCTCTCCAACGTTTCAAGCTGGCTCTTTGATACTGTCAGCAGCCCCAAACCATACTCAGTGACTAAAATTATAATATTAACTGCTGAAAGAGCATGTAAAGCATCCTCTGCTCCACCCCGGTTGCTGCCACACAGAATGCATTCAGTCAGATATGGATTCTTCTTTAAATTTAAATGTACTTTTTGCTACATCATGGTTCTTCACATTTTTGCGAACAGTTATTGAACGTGCTATAGAAGTAAACAAGGATATTCATCTTTGCTTTATTGACTACACAAAGGCTTTTGATAGAGTTAGACATGTCAACATGGTGGATATGCTTGCAGATCTACAAACTGATGGGAAAGACACTAGACTTATAAAAAACATATATTGGAAACAACAAGCTGCCATAAGGATTGATAATGAAGTGGGACAATATCAGCCTATTAAGAGAAGTGTTAGGCAGGGATGTGTAATGTCTCCAGATATTTTTTCCCTATACAGTGAAAATATTTTCAGAAATGTAGAAGATATAAATGGAATCAGCATTGGAGGACGAAACATCAGTAACATTAGGTATGCATATGATACAGTATTGATTGCAGACAATGTGCAGGATCTGCAACAATTAGTAGATGCGGTTGTTGACCACAGTGAGCAATTGGGGTTAGAATTAAATTGTAAAAAGACACAGGTTATGGTAGTTACTAGGAAGAACGAAATACCACAATGTAATATACAAGTAAATGAGAATATTCTTCAACAAGTGAATCGGTACAATTATCTCGGAACAGTCATAACATCTGATGGGAGATGCCTTGAAGAGATTAGAACAAGAATCGCCATGGCGAAAGTAGCCTTTAGCAAGATGAAAAACATTCTGACTAATAAAAAGATGTTAACTGAAACGAGAAAAAGAGTGTTGAGAGGATACATAGAATCTGCTCTTTTGTATGGATGTGAAACTTGGACAATGAGCAGTCAAGCTGAAAAACATCTGATGGCTATAGTAGCCTATAGAAATGTGGTTTCTGAGGAAAATGCAAAGAATACCATGGACAGACAGAAAAACCAATGACCAAGTACTACAGGAGACAAATGACAATCGTAAATTGATTAGAGAAATTAGACGTAGACAGTCAACATTTTTTTGACATGTTATGAGAAGAAATGGATTGGAGAACTTAGTGACAACTGGCAAGATCAAAGGGAACAGACCAAGAGGAAGACCGAGAGGAAAATACCTGGATGGCTTGGCTACATGGCATGGACGAGACAGGAACACTGAGCTGATCCACGACTCTGGTGATCGAATGAAATGGCGAGTCATGACCGCCCACGCTTTCTGGCATAGCACATGATTAATTGATTGAATGTATTTTGACATTATTTCTTTATCCTTTAGGGTCAAATGATTTATCATTTTGGATTTGGGCAAGCTCCATTTCCAGTATTGGAAGTTGCAGTGGAAGCTCTCAAGAAACACACCAAAGAAAGTGCCTACCTCGCTGTACAAGGTAACACAAACTGGTTGATCATGAAGATGTAAAGGTGGCAGATATAAAGAAGGAGAATGAATATCTGTCATTTTGACATTTTAACTCATAAACTCTGGAAAAAGGAAAACTACGACATTATCTTCCCAAGAATAAGCTTATGAGCATGTCACAGATCTCTTTCATAGATTTCTAACCAGTCTTTGAATTTTACATGGCATCATCATCAAGTGCCTTGCTGGCTGGCATGGGCGATCATGCTTCTCCACAAATTACGATCTCTAACGGCCTGGATTAATTACATGTGTTGACTCTTTTCCATGCCATGACACAAGACTGTCAAGAATTTTCTTACACTGTCTTCCTCTTTCTCTTCTCACAAATCTTTCTGGTTGTCACAAGATATTCCAAATTTTGGCTTCTCATAATGTGGCAAAAAATGATGACTGCCTCTTTCTGATGTTTGTCATAATTTGTCTTTGCGTCTTAGCCTCCCTCAAAATGTCCAGATTGCTCATTATGACTGTCCTGTGGATTTTCAGCATTCATCTATAAAACCACATCTCCATGGCTTTTAGGGATATTTTTTGCCTGGTTACTAATTGTCCAGGATTCGCAGCTCTCTGTTAAAATTGTTTCTATGTAATATGCAAGAACTCTTTTTCTAACTTCCAATGACAACTTTTGAACAATATGAATTGTTTTCTTAGTTTTTTTAAGGACTTTTTTTCTCTCTTTCTGTATATAGTTTCAATATAAGAATCAGTTACTATATGTGTTTCAAAAGTATCCATCCATCATGTGCCATGCTGGTAAGCGTGGGCGGTCATGTTTTGCCATCTCACTCGATCATCAGAGTCGTGGATCAGCTCCGTGTTCCTGTATCGACCATGCCATGTGGCCAAGCCATCCAGGTATTTGCTTCTAGGTCTTCCTCTTGGTCTGTTCCCTTCAATCTTGCCAGTTGTCACCAAGTTCTCCAATCCATTTCTTCCCATAACATGCCCAAAAAATGTTGACTGTCTGCGTCTAAAAGTAGGAGGCTTAGATTTACAATGTCCACCTCTAACGTGTGCAGAGCTGATTCAATTCACAATGTGAGCTGTTTGTAATTTTACAATATAAGAATAAGTATACTCCACCTCTGATCCAGCGGTAGTGGAAAGAATTTTTCACATTCTCTGGCAAGGACATACAACTTGGAGGATCTTTTTCATGTTATAAAGCCTTCATCAGTTTGAAAATGAAAACAGCAGACCAGTTAGACCAATGCCAGTCTAAATTTCAGAATTAGAAAACATACCCCAAAAAAAACATATTTCTAGTCTTTGTGATTCTGGTATACACATATTGGGACTCTTATTCGTGCTATTGAGTTGGTGCACTGAGCTGAGAATCTCCTTGTGTGATCTATGAGAGACAAATAGAGCACTATATGGAGATATATATATGGAGGATTAAAAGTGATCCCTAACCAAAACCAGGAAACTGAACCAACCAAAGTTGTCAAAAATCTTTGATGTTATGCATGTTTATAATGGGATTATTGAAAAACTAATCCTAGAATATACCAAAACAAACAGTAAACATTACTTACACCAAATACTGTCCTACCATTCTGTTGACTACCATATGTAGTGCTTGTGTATTCTGAAGCTCTTAAGGAAAACAAAGAGTAGTAACATTGTACCAATAATGCATGTTGTAAGATGCAACTAAAGAATTGTAAGCAACTAAAGAATTGTAAGCATTGTGAAGTTACTCTTAACACCAAATTGTGAATGTAGTTGCTAATTTTTGTTATTTCTCACAAAACTGAAACAATTCCTATCTTTTTATGCATTGCAGGTATTCCAGAACTTCGACAAGGAATTTGTGATTTTCACAAACATTATGATGGCATAACCTTTGACCCTGAAAACATCATAGTTGGTCCTGGTAGCAAAGAATTAATATTTCTTCTTCTTTTAATTTTTAATGGAGGTAAGTGATTCGTGGGTATGTTTATATGACTCTTGAGTGTGTTGTATGGAGGTCAGTGATTGGTGGATAAGTTCATGCGACTGTTGAGTGTGTTACATGGAGGTCAGTGATTGGTGGATATGTTCATGTGAGTGTTGAGTGTGTTATATGGAGGTCAGTGATTGGTGGATATGTTCATGTGACTGTTTAATGTGTTGCATGAAGGTCAGTGATTGGTGGATATGTTCATGTAACTGTTGAGTGTTGTATGGAGGTCAGTGATTGGTGGATATATTCATGTAACTGTTGAATGTGTTATGTGGAGGTCAGTGATTGGTGGATATGTTCATGTAACTGTTGAGTGTGTTGCATGGAGACATTAGAACTATTATTCACTCAGCATGATGTCTACTTTGAGTGATTGTTGATTGAGGAAATAAACTTAAACTGAAGATATTGGTACAAATTAGTTAAAAACTGATATTTACTTTTCCTGCTAAATAAAACTCATCATATGTTTAGTTATTACTTTAACTCTGTCAGTCCGATACAATTGTTTAAACTCTTCAACATATTCTTTCTTTTAACCCATATCTTTTATTTTGATTATTCTTTCTGTTATTATTCTTAGCCAATTATCTCTTTGTGCATGTCAGTTTTTCATTCTCCTCTGAGAGATAAAATAATTTAACTGATTAAGTGCCTTGGGATGTTAAATCATCTTAAGCAACTTCTTGTATCTGCCATGGGTTTATATATCACCAACATATTGCCATTGTGTTATAATACAACATTTCTGCTACCATATTGACAACTTTTAAATCATTACTGTGACACACCCTCTACTTCCCATTTTCTGCTATCCATTTTTGTTAGGTACAAATCTACATTTTGTTTGGCACAGAATCAGTTAACTGTAATAAAAAATCACAAATAATTGATCATCAGTTACATGATCAAAAGGTCTTTCAGATTTCCAGCTGCGGAGGGATTTTTAACATATGCAAGATACATGCAAGAGACCAATTCACTAAGACATTTGATTAACCACATCAGGACAAGACAAACATTATTTGTTGGCCATGTTATGAGACAAGAGGGTCAGGAGAAGGTTGTGACAACAGTAAGATCGATGGTGTTAGAGACTGAGGTCGACAGAAGGACAAAATGCTTGATATTTTGACAGATGATCAGTGGCTGAACTATTCAAGAAGACACAAGACAGATGTTTATGGACAAAACGATGTTTGGCAGGCGCATGGTTACGATGAACATGTGCTTGAATCCTCCTATTTTTTCATACTTTCCTTAGAGGTTGTCTGGGACTCAATGAAGCTGAAAGTGTTGTGGTATTATAAGAAGATCGATCAATGTATTATAAGTTGCTAGGTACTGCAACATGCCCACTCTGTTGTACCCTGGTGTCCATGCCAGTTTTTCATTCTCCTTTAAGAGATAAAAAACATGTTTTCTTAACTTGTTCTATGTCAAGGAAATCCAAATAATTATTCATTTATATGATCAAAAGATTTAGTTATGTTTAAAAATAAATGTTATGCATACAATAAGAATTGAATATAGTGTGATTGGTTAGGATTTTTCACAAATGAACCCCAATTACATGTCATTCAGACATATTTAATGTTATGGGAATTAGACATTTCTTCTTTCTTATAATTTTTGTAGCTTGCATCTTCTTTTATCCTTGTCCTATAGTCAGTGTAAATGACAACAAATATGAAATGCTCATATAGTTCTTATGTGCTTTTACTTGACTTCATTGTCACACTAAAGCAAATGATTACCAACAGTCCCTTCATTGTTATCCCCAATTGCAGACATTTGGCTGAATTCACCCACATCATTAACCTCAACTCCAGATATTTGGATGAATTCACCCACATCATTAACCTCAACTACAGACATTTGGCTGAATTGACCCACATCATTATCCTAAGTGCATACATATTGCTGAATTTACCCACATCATTAACCTTAATTTCAGACATTTTGCTGAATTCACCCACATCATTATGCTAAACAACAGACATATTGCTGAATTTACCCTCATCATTCTTTGCTTTTGCAGACATATTGCTGAATTCACCCTCATGGACATCATACAAAGCTCAAGCAATACTCACACAGCACACACCTTTTGTCATTGACAGCCGTGAGGAGGATGATTGGCGAATCACTCCTGAAGGTCTTGAAAAGGTTTGCATTTTCTTTCTTCTCAATCAAATTGCTTGAATTATTTTCATTAATCAAGTTCTGTTTACTTTTCGCAAATCATTAAGTGTTGAAGTGTTATATAGAAAAAAATCATTGTGTGGTATATACTATATAAAACTCACACTGTTGTATGCAAGTAAAACATGGACAATAAGCTGACATGATGAGAAACATCTAATCAGCGCAAATTTTCAAATATAATTAAATATATTTCCACAAAATGTACACGTCTAAACTGTACAGATAAAAGAAAAGTTAATATCAGTGACCATTTTGAATTTTTAAATATAACCCAGTCCAATATTAGTGTCTCCACTTCCAGAGCTTTACTTACTGGCAAGAAAGAAATGTCTGTGTTTGACATCAGTTTTTGCCATATTCAACCACATCTCATTGTGAAAAAAAAAATCTTATTTGAAAACAAGTTATATTTTAACAAAAGCTGTTTGTTTTGTATCCTTGATTATTATTATTATGATGATGATGATGATGATGATTATTATTATTATTATTATTATTATTATTATTATTATTATTATCAGTAGTATTGTTTATTCTCAGGTGATAACAGAGAACAGTTTGAGTCACTACAAACTTCTAATAATGACAAATCCATGCAATCCCAGTGAGTATAGTTATCTTCAAATCCTTGAAAATATCTAGGATATTTTTATATCATGTGATACCTTGTAATTGTTAGATCATTACACTCCAGTAACCTCATGATTGTGTTTGTCTTTTCGAGATTGTTGTTGATGTTGTTGGACAGACAGAAAAACCAATGAGCAAGTCCTACAAGAAGCAAATGAAAACCATAAACTGGTTAAAGAAGACAAATCTGTGTGTGTGTGTGTGTGTAACAGATCTTTCTGTGTGTGTGTGACAAATCTCTCTCTCTCTCTCTCTCTCTCTCTCTCTCTCTCTCTCTCTCTCTCTCTCTCTCTCTCTCTCTCTCTCTCTCTCTCTCTCTCTCTCTCTCTCTCTCTCTCTCACACACAGAGAGAGAGAGAGAGAGAGAGACAAATATGTGAGTGTGTGAGACAAATCTCTGCTTGTGTGACACATCTTTGTGTGTGTGTGACAAATTTGTGTGTGTTTGTGTGACAAATCTCTGTGTTTGTGATAAATCTGGATATATATGTGATAAATTTCTGTGCATGACAAATCTGTGTGTGCGAAAAATCGCTTTGTGTGACAAATCTGTGTATGTATGTGAGTGACAGATCTCTCTGTGTGTGACAAATCTGAGTGTGTGACAAATATTGTGTGTGTGTGTGTGTGACAGATCTCTGTTTGACAAATCTCTCTCTCTCTCTCTCTCTCTCTCTCTCTCTCTCTCTCTCTCTCTCTCTCTCTCTCTCTCTCTCTCTCTCTCTCTCTCTCTCTCTCTGTGTGAGAGAGAGAGAGAGATCTGTGTGTGACAAATATTGTGTGTGTGTGTGACAAATCTGTGGGTGCGAAAATCTCTGTGTGTGTGTGTGAGAAATCTCTGTGTGCGTGTGTAATAATTACGTGTGTGTGACAAATAGCTTTGTGTGTGTCATAAATCTGTGCGTGTGACAAATCTGTATGTGTGACAAATCTCTGTGTGCATGTCATAAATCTGTGTGTGTGTGTGTGTGTGACAAATCTGTATGTGTGTGTGACAAATCCCTGTGTGCATCTCATAAATCTGTGCATGTGAGACAAATCTCTGTACGTTTGTGACAAATCTCTCTCTCTCTCTCTCTCTCTCTCTCTCTCTCTCTCTCTCTCTCTCTCTCTCTCTCTCTCTCTCTCTCTCTCTCTCTCTCTCTGTGTGTGTGGGTGGGTGGATGGGTGTGTGTGTGTGAGAGAGAGAGAGAGAGAGAGAGAGTGAAATCTCCATGTGTGTCACATATCTCTGCGTGTGTCACAAATCTCTATGTGCTTGTGAGAAATCTGTGTGTGTGACAAATCTGTGTGTGACAAATCTTTGTGTGCATGACAAAAGCACCATGAATGCCAAACCACCACTACAATCTTGTCCAGTTTACTATAAATAAAGTAAATGACCCCCTTGTACGCCTGGAGGTGAATTGGGCACATGATGCTAAGCCCATATTTTTATACCAGTTGGCACTGGATGGGTGATGTGCGGGGAATCAAACACATGACCAACAGGCCAACAGATTAGCATGCTAGTCATTGCCCTGCCGCAGAACCCGATTTATTGTAATGAATGTAAATAAATATGGCGTCAACCAACTTTCATTCTTGAAAGAAATGTGTAGGGTTATCAGCAACCTGGATTATTTGTGTCATAGATATGAAGATATCAATGCCAACAAGAAAGAATAAGAAGATTATTACAATTCTAACCTACTTAGCATGTCTTCTAGTTCATAGAGGTGGTTAGAACAAATTATTGCAACATATTTCTGTCAATAAATCCTAAACAGTGTTCAGAAAAGCAAACACTTGTGTTTGCACAATGAAGAATAATAACACAAGAATAAGGATATTTTGAATTTTTCACATCCTGTTCAGTGTTTACACCTTTTCTGATATTCTTTTAGCTGGTACTTGCTACTCAGAACAACACTTGAAAGAACTAACGTAAGTAGACAGCTAACTTTATATGTGATACAGTAAGTAGACAGCTAAATTTATGTGTGATACAGTAAGTAGACAACTAACTTTATATGTGATACAGTAATTCATCATCATGAGGGTGTTACATGAATTATGTATTTAGCAGTCAGTTGGTTACTGTTTACCAGAAAAGGAAAGGATCCTTTAACATGTTTGAAGGTGTATTGAACATATGGTGCTAGACCCATGTTTTTATAGACCAATCAGTACTCTCGAAGTGATGTTGTAAACATCTCATTGGCCGCCTTGACTTACAAAACATGTCTTGGCAAAATGAAGGTCATGTGTTCCTTTTTGGACTCTGCCATTCGGTTTATAAGTGCAGTTTGTTTCCCTAGACCCCTAACAGTTGTCACTGCAGCTATGGGAGTTCATGCTCCGTGTGACACTTTTGGCTGTCTGGTTTATGAAAAGAAGACTGAGCCAAATGGTATGGGGCCCAGTGTATTGAAGTCAGTTCTCTTGCCTTTAATCTTTTGCCTCTTGACATTATAACATTCTGAACAATCCCATAGATCTCCCACAGCAAATCTTGCAAGATGTAGTTGTTAGTTTTAAACAGGTCAAATTCTTTCTCTTGAATGCTCCTCCTTACGAGACCCATGCATATATATGTAATCTTTAACAGTCAGTGAAGAGAGTGTGGCTTCAGGCAGAGTGGCAGACTTCCGTTCAACAATCAAAAATAGAGATATTCTGTTGGATTTTTATCCCAGGACGTGCTGGTGTGGTGGGAAACAAGAAGGCAGGCAGACTGACTGGGTCTGCACCACTTAGTGGGGTATTTGTGCATAAGGCAGATGTGGTTGGGGCCCTTTGGAATCGTGCGTTTAGTGCAGAAGGACAATTAGATCATCACAGCTTGGAGAAATGGTGCTGCAAGAAGTGACTTGAGGATCTGGCCGACACTCAAAACTCTGAGAAAAAGCCAGACGGACATATAATCAGACAGCTACTGGTACCATTAGTATTGGGACTCTACTCTGCTGTTGCAGGTGAGGACGGAGCACTTATGGAAATGTCCTGAGTGCTGTGATGTCAGTTCTTGACTCAGATCTACCCACATATAATGCTGGATCCAAGCTCCTTGAATTGTATTATTATGCTAAATACCTGAAACAAGAATGTAGTATGATACTAAAACACCCTGATATAAACTATGTAACTTGGACATTATCCAAATCACATTTACGCAAAATCAACACCTGTGAGATGAAGATGCATGAGGAGAGCTGCCAATTTAACTATCCAAGACCGAATAAGAAATGATGTTATTGGATAGACAGAGAGATCAACACTTTGGCCGTATATATTGAAAGGCAGAAGATCAAATGGTTCGGCCATCTCGTTAGAATGCAACACCATCAACTACCAGCACTGGACCTACATCAAAGAAGATCTGCTACGAGAGCAAGAGGACACCCGAGAAGAACGTGGATTGATGACATAAAAGAACATGGAATGACACTATCCAGTGCCACCCATCAGGCGCTGGAGAATTAACACTATTCCTTCCCATGACGCTTGGCAGCAAAAGTGGAAGATGATGATGATGTGATGACTGTTTCATCACTATTAATTAAATTTATGTGTCAGATGTCCTTGTATTGTTTGTTGTTATCATTCTAAGATGCAGTTTTGATGCCAGACTTGATGTTGCAGAGAAGTGTTCAGAAGGCACAATATCATTGTGCTCAGTGATGAAATCTACGCAAGGCTCCATTACAGTGAAAACCATGTGCTCCTGTCTAAGGTAAAGGTCATCTAAATTCTCCCACCACCATTTTCCCTGGATCTTCTGCTGCTGCTGATCATGTAACTGTTGTTCCTCTTTCTGTTGCTGTTTCTTTTGCTGCTGCACCTCTTCCTTTTACTGTTGCTCTTCTTACTGCTGCTCCTCCTGCTCTTACTACTACTACTCCTCCTGTTCTTACTGCTTCTCCTCCTATTACTACTGCTCCTCTTACTGCTACTCCTCCTCTTACCGCTGCTCTTCTTATTGATGCACCTCCTTCCCTTATTGCTGCCCCACCTCCTCTTACTGCCCCACCTCCTCTTACTGCTCCACCTCCTCTTACTGCTGCTCTGCCTCTTACAACTGCTCCTCTTACTGCTGCTCTGCCTCTTACAACTGCTCCTCTTACAACTGCTCCTCTTACAACTGCTCCTCTTACTGCTGCTCTGCCTCTTACAACTGCTCCTCTTACTGCTGCTCTGCCTCTTACAACTGCTCCTCTTACAACTGCTCCTCTTACAACTGCTCCTCTTACAACTGCTCCTCTTACTGCTGCTCTGCCTCTTACAACTGCTCCTCTTACTGCTGCTCTGCCTCTTACAACTGCTCCTCTTACAACTGCTCCTCTTACTGCTGCTCTGCCTCTTACAATTGCTCCTCTTACTGTTGCTCCTCTTACTGCTGCTCCTCTTGTCTTACTGCTGCAATGCCTCTTACAACTGCTCCTCTTACAACTGCTCCTCTTACAACTACTGCTCTTACTGCTGCTCTGCCTCTTACAACAGCTCCTCTTACTGCTGCTCCTCTTACTGCTGCTCCTCCTTCCCTTACTGCAGCCCCTCCTTCCCTTACTGCAGCTCCTCCTTCCCTTACTGCTGCTCCTCCTTCCCTTACTGCAGCTCCTCCTGCTCCTCATACTCTTCCTGATCTTACTGCTGCTCCTCTTACTGCTGCTCCTCTTACAACTACTCCTCCTCTTACTGCTGCTCCTCTTAATGCTTCTCTTCTTATTGCTGCTCCTCTTACTGCTGCTCCTCTTACTGCTGCTCCTCTTAATGCTGCTCCTCTTACTGCTGCTCCTCTTACTGATGCTCCTCTTACTGCTGCTCCTCTTACAACTGCTCCTCTTACTGCTGCTCCTCTTACAACTGCTCCTCTTACTGCTGCTCCTCTTAATGCTGGTCCTCTTACAACTGCTCCCCCTCTTAATGCTGCTCCTCTTACAACTGCTCCTCTTACAACTGCTCCTCTTACAACTGCTCCTCTTACTGCTGCTCCTCTTACTGCTGCTCCTCTTACAGCTGCTCCTCTTACAACTGCTCCTCTTACTGCTGCTCTGCCTCTTACAACTGCTCCTCTTACAACTGCTCCTCTTACTGCTGCTCTGCCTCTTACAACTGCTCCTCTTACAACTGCTCCTCTTACTGCTGCTCTGCCTCTTACAACTGCTCCTCTTACTGCTGCTCTGCCTCTTACAACTGCTCCTCTTACAACTGCTCCTCTTACTGCTGCTCTGCTTCTTACAACTGCTCCTCTTACTGTTGCTCCTCTTACTGCTGCTCCTCTTACTGCTGCTCTGCCTCTTACAACTGCTCCTCTTACAACTGCTCCTCTTACTGGTGCTCTGCCTCTTACAACAGCTCCTCTTACTGCTGCTCCTCTTACTGCTGCTCTGCCTCTTACAACAGCTCCTCTTACAACAGCTCCTCTTACTGCTGCTCCTCTTACTGCTGCTCCTCTTACTGCTGCTCCTCTTACAGCTGCTCCTCTTACAACTGCTCCTCTTACTGCTGCTCCTCTTACTGCTGCTCCTCTTACTGCTGCTCCTATTACAACTGCTCCTCTTACTGCTGCTCCTCTTACTGCTGCTCTGCCTCTTACAACAGCTCCTCTTACTGCTGCTCCTCTTACTGCTGCTCTTCTTACTGCTGCTCCTCTTACTGCTGCTTCTCTTACAACTGCTCCTCTTACAACTGCTCCTCTTACTACTGCTCCTCTTACTGCTGCTCTGCCTCTTACAACAGCTCCTCTTACTGCTGCTCCTCTTACTGCTGCTCCTCTTACTGCTGCTCCTCTTACTGCTGCTCTGCCTCTTACAACTGCTCCTCTTACTGCTGCTCCTCTTACTGCTGCTCCTCTTACTGCTGCTCCTCTTACAGCTGCTCCTCTTACTGCTGCTCCTCTTACAGCTGCTCCTCTTACTGGTGCTCCTCTTACTGCTGCTCCTCTTACAACTGCTCCTCTTACTGCTGCTCCTCTTACAACTGCTCCTCTTACTGCTGCTCCTCTTACAACTGCTCCTCTTACTGCTGCTCCTCTTACAACTGCTCCTCTTACTGCTGCTCTTCTTACAACTGCTCCTCTTACTGCTGCTCCTCTTACTGCTACTCTTCTTATTGCTGCTCCTCTTACTGCTGCTCCTCTTACTGCTGTTGTTTCTGCTCCTCTTACAACTGCTCCTCTTACAACTGCTCCTCTTACAACTGCTCCTCTTACAACTGCTCTTACTGCTGCTCCTCTTACAACTGCTCCTCTTACAACTGCTCCTCTTACAACTGCTCCTCTTACAGCTGCTCCTCTTACTGCTGCTCCTCTTACTGCTGCTCCTCTTACTGCTGCTCCTCTTACTGCTGCTCCTCTTACTGCTGCTCTGCCTCTTACAACTGCTGCTCTTACTGCTGCTCCTGTTACTGCTGCTCTGCCTCTTACAACTGCTCCTCTTACAACTGCTCCTCTTACTGCTGCTCTGCCTCTTACAACTGCTCATCTTACAACTGCTCCTCTTACAACTGCTCCTCTTACTGCTGCTCTGCCTCTTACAACTGCTCCTCTTACTGCTGCTCCTCTTACAACTGCTCCTCTTACAACTGCTCCTCTTACAACTGCTCATCTTACAACTGCTCCTCTTACAACTGCTCCTCTTACTGCTGCTCTGCCTCTTACAACTGCTCCTCTTACTGCTGCTCCTCTTACTGCTGCTCTGCCTCTTACAACTGCTCCTCTTACAACTGCTCGTCTTACTGCTGCTCTGCCTCTTACAACTGCTCCTCTTACTGCTGCTCTGCCTCTTACAACTGCTCCTCTTACTGCTGCTCCTCTTACAACTGCTCCTCTTACTGCTGCTCCTCTTACAACTGCTCCTCTTACAACTGCTCCTCTTACTGCTGCTCCTCTTACTGCTGCTCCTCTTACAACTGCTCCTCTTACTGCTGCTCCTCTTACAACTGCTCCTCTTACAACTGCTCCTCTTACAACTGCTCCTCCTCTTAATGCTGCTCCTCTTACAACTGCTCCTCTTACAACTGCTCCTCTTACTGCTGCTCCTCTTACTGCTGCTCTGCCTCTTAATGCTGCTCTTCTTACTGCTGCTCCTCCTTCCCTTACTGCAGCTCCTCCTGCTCCTCATACTTTTCTTGATCTTACTGCTGCTTCTCTTCCTCTTACTGCTGTTGTTTTTGCTCCTCTACTCTTTCTCTTATTTTTGCTCCTCTTTATCTTATTTCCACTGCTACTCCTCTTCGTCATACTTCTGCTACTCCATCCTTCCTCTTACTTTTGCTATTCCTCTTACTTCTCTGCTGCTCCTCTTTCTCTTACCGCTTCTTCTTTTCCTCTTATTGCTCCTCCACCTCTTACAGCTGCTGATCCTCTATCTGTTGCTGATGCTGCTGTTCCTCTTCTGCCTCTTGCTTATGTTGCTGCTACTACTCTAGCTAAGAAAGTTTTAAGTTATAAACCAGTTAAAGACAATAATCTCAGAGCATAATTTTTAGATACACTCCATGATGTCTTACCCTCCTCCCCACTGATCTCAGGTTAGTGTAATGGACACCTTGCCTTCTCAGACATTGGCACAAAATTATGGATTCCTTGTGCATGTTTCCCCTGTTCAAAAGCCCTTAATAGCTGGAAACTGTAAACATTAGACAATATAGGACATTGCCCTGGAAAAATGTGAATATTATGAAACCTTCCCTGCATGCATATACAGGGTCAAAATTATACCAACCCCCTCATGAGCACCTGCCTGATGTGCCGAAGTGCCTCCCTCACTGTACCAAGCCTTCCAGGCACAACAGACCTGCCCTCTTTAGACTATGTAAAATTGCATTTGGGTGCCCACATGCATGCTCCCTCTAACACAGACATCTTATGGTCAAGTCCATGGCATCTTAAAAAGCTTGTTCCGTGTGTTATTGTCAACACATCTTGTCATGCAGCCACTCAAGGTGTCCAGTTCTCTTCTTGGACCTCTCCACTTGTTTGGCTTGCATCTGTTCTATGGCTGCATTGTGGTGAAAAGCAGCAGCAACCATTTGCCAACTGAAATGTTAACAGACGCAGTATACCTCAGTTATATATCCAGAATAATATGAAAGGATATTACTTATTTCCCCTCTAAGTGCCCCCCCTCCACCTCTTCCTCTTAAAACAAAAAGAAAAGAAAACAATACCCTTTATTATGA
Source organism: Cepaea nemoralis (assembly GCA_014155875.1). NCBI lineage: Eukaryota > Metazoa > Mollusca > Gastropoda > Stylommatophora > Helicidae > Cepaea > Cepaea nemoralis. The sequence goes on from JACEFZ010021514.1 coordinate 464,215, forward strand.
ATCATCTGTTCACAGGTTTACCCTGAGGGAACAATCTTAAGTACAGGACTGTCAAAGTGGGCTAGTGCTGGGGGATGGAGAGTAAGTGAAGCCACATTTTTCTTTCAGAGTTCTTGAAAGATCATTTCTGCATATATGATTTTTCTGTACATTTTTGTTTTACTTTGGGAGTATTTCAGTTATCTGTAATAAAAAATGTCACAATTAATAACAATTAGTAACAAATTTCACCTGCCACTGAGACATAGGAGGGAAAGGGGAGCATGACTGATAAGTTATGGTGTCTGCCTCATGCTCAGAAGGTACCAGGTTGAATCCATACATATGGCTAGGAACTTTTCCAAGAGCTATTGGTATCTAATGATATAACATGTCACCCTGATCTCTTGGGTAGTGAGATCCTATACCTAGCCTTCTCATATAATGGTGAATACCAGGATACACTGTGTACAAGTTGTGCATGTTAAAAATCCCATGGAAATCACAAAGAGTAGGTGTAAGGCTACATTTTTAGGTAATGTACAGGTGGGTAGAGCCTATTACCTTGGGTGGAATCTGTCTAGAGGAAGTAATTCCTCAGAGGAATGAAGAAGAAAAAGATTGAGAAATAAATAAGTCATTGGCACAGACTGACTGACACCTGGCCGTCTTGACAGGCGATGGTTTGTAAAATGGAGTTATACCTCTCTATAACATCAAGTCTGGGCTGAAATTGGAGACCATGTGTTGCCCATGCCACATGATCTCTATCTCGGCCTGTCTAGTGTACTCCAGAGGAAAGGTGACTCCAATACGTCTGGAACAAGACAAGCTGCAGAAGCTGCTGGATCTGCAAAGCAATACTCTAACTGTCCGTATGTCGGAGCTTCCATCTGAGACCAGTTGTGGACCAAGGCTTTAGGGCCTGGTCTGCCCTGCCATGACATTTAGTCTTTAGGTTGCATTTCTTTGCACTAGGGTAAGGCTTGTACCATCCAGATTGCACTCCTCCACCTGAAACTGTTGACACATTGTGTGATGTCAGATTTGGTGAGTGCTGCCCAACAGAAAGCTACCAGAAAGCAGGTAGTACTGTCTACTGTCATACGGTAGCTCAGTCATATCTTAAGACCTGACAATGCTGGCACAGTCTACAATGCAGATAAATAGTCAAAATACATAAGTTTAAATAATATACTTGTGATATGGCATAATTTGTGTAAAATGGTTTTATTGTATTATAATAAAATATTTACTTTTGGGACTCTTTGATTTGCTTTCATAAGTGAACATACACTTATTTTAAAATAGTTTATGTCATACTGTAAGGACTATTTAAAGATTGTTATTGTAACATTTTTTTAAAATTAAATAATAAATTAAATGTCTGCATTGTGTTCTTGTTGCTTCTTAATGTGTTATTTTATTTGTTAATTTGCCATTAATTGGTATCTTATTAGTGATCAATGACAAACAGAAGATAAGTGAGGAATTATACTGAAGCTGCAGAGATGTAGTTTTATAGAAGATATATAACATCGTGGTTGGGTAGAAACAGCCATGAATATACCTTGAAAGAAGTTAACTCACAAGAACTGGGTCATTTACACCAGAAAAGGAAGTCCACATTCTGCTAATAGGGAAAGGCTGAAGTATGTCATCATAGGTGGAAAGTTGGAGGGTAGGAGAAGCAGGGGAGACCAAGAGAAGAGATGCTGAACAGTTTGGCATCATGGCATAGACATCATATCAGAAATGATTGGCAGTATACGAGAGAGAAATGTGGACAGACATAATTACCACTGCCACATGCATGGACTGTAAGAAGTTAAAAAGAAAAACAAATAAATTGTGGAGATAGTTAACACATCTAACTGTAATAAACTTTTGTTAATTTCCCCCCAACCTCAGGACTTTACATATTGTATTCCATTTATTTAAGAAACAAGGAAAGCAAATAGGTTCTTTCTCAGCAATCTGGCAGCCATTTTCATTAAATATAAACGCCATGGCCATACCGACAAGATTTTAAAGAATTTTACAGCATCCACTTTTCCAGCATCATTTATTGTCTTGTAAACAAAATCCCAGGTGATACATTTAAAAAAAAATTATTTTATTTAGGTCTTAACATAATTCAAGCACTTTTAGAGATGATATTGGGTGTATTTGTATATCCTGTTAGCTTGGTTACAACATCTACCCAAAAGAGTTATCTTCTTTGCTGTCTACTGTCAGCAGTGCAGCAAGCCACAGTTATTCCTGTGCTCCAGCCCCCATGCAGTTTGCATTTGCCGAGGTAATACTTTTATTTTGATAGGTCTATAAATAACATTGACTGTCACTTTTTAATATTTATGATGAAATTATGAGGAATGTGCAGGAATTATTATGAATGTTCAGGAGAGTTCATGACATAAATTAGGATACTGATATGTGCATTACATAGGCAAACTGACTGTTCTATATATATCTGTACAAAATATCTGGAACATGGACATATAAAAACACACACAGTCACACATGCACACAATTACATGCACATACACATGCAATGTAAGACCTATATGTACGACCTATGCAACTTACGACCATTCGACTTTACGACCACAATCACTAGCCATATTAGATTTCAGATTTATGTCCGCAATCATCGGCGGTCGTTAACTAAGGACAGGGAGGCATGATGCTATGATGATGCTATGCTGCTAGCCGGCGTCATCAATTTCTAAGAAATAACACGGTCACACTCAATAACCAATAAAAATTGTGTTAAGCGCTATGTTAATGATTTTCATGGATTTGACAGTGAACATGAACTTGAAACAATTCGGGAAAAAATAGTAAAACTCGCCAAAGACCTTTCTTTGGAGTGTGAAATTGAAGATGTCGAAGAGTTGCTAGACAAAGAATCCGGAAAACTTACAAATGAAGAGTTAATCGAACTGGAAGAAGAAAGAGTGGCGGAAGAAGAAAGAAGAGAAGCCAAGAAAGAAGAGGATGAGCCAGAAAGAAAGTTCACCACTAATGGGATTATCAGAAGATTTATCTTTACTGAATAAACTTCTTACACATTTTGAAGCAATGGACCCAAACATCGAACGATTTGCAAGGCTGGAACGGATGGCGCACGAAATTTATGATGAAAAAAAGAAACATACAATTCAGACAAAGCTCACCATGTTTATGAAAAAACCAACTCACGTACCCCCAACTGCTGCCTTAGATGACGACATTAATTATCTGCAGCCAAGCACCAGTGGCCTATAAAATGTTTATATATTCTGATGTTAATGACAATTTGATGTGTTTTGCGATTGGGAAAATGTTTCCTATAGTATTTTCCACACCTGTATTTTGTATGTTTTGCAAATATTAAACCAGTTGTACATGTACAGTTAATGCAGTGTTTTTCTTAAACCTGACGATGTAAAAATAAGAAACAAAATGGTGTAGAGATGATACAAATGGCACAAAATGAACATCGAAAATTATGATTTATAACAATAATAAAAGAAATTTATGATATAATATTTTTATAACATCACTTCACATTACTGTACACATAGCGTACTCAACTTATGACCAAATCGTGGTCGTAAGTCGAGCACTAACTGTATTATCTATATCTATAAAACAGAGTGTATGTTTGTTTGTGGGTATTGGATGCGTTCGATAACGGTACATCCGATTGAGATGAAATTTTCTACACGTCTTCCTTTCATTCATTTGCAACCGACTATAATAATTTCTTAATGTAAAATCTTCGACTTATTTAATAACATTTACTTTTCCATTTTCATTATATAATGTCTATATAGCAGGGGGACTTCACTCTAGAAAAGTTATTTCAAGGGGCATAACTTTTAATAACATTTCTATATACTTTATAGTCATATTGTTGGACTTACTTGCACTATTGTTAAACTCTTTGTCTATAGTTATTTTCAGGCATATGAGTTATAATAAATAATGATATAATCTTTAAGGCATTTTCAAAGTTTTCATAAAAATAATGCATAATGCATAACATTGTAACCCATCTTTTTCTACAGTTTTCATTGAATGGTGTATGGAAGGACATTCTTTTAAGTTACTGTGCGCCAAGAGCTGGGCGAAACCACGCCGGTCAGACAGATAGACAGACAGACAGTCGGGAACGGGAGAGCTTATTTGACTACTTATATGAATTAAATTAGATGCTCCCCACCAGGGACTGGGTGAAGCCGGGCCGGGACAGACAGACAAACAGATAGTCGGGAACGGGAGAGCTTATATGACTACGTATATGAATTAAATGAGATGCTCCCCACCAGGGACTGGGTGAAGCCGGGCCGGGTCAGCCAGCCAGACAGACAAACAAGCAGACAGACAGACTGATAGATAGATAGATCCCCTCCAGGGCCTGGGCGAAGCCGGGCCGGGTCAGCTAGTATATATTATATAAACATAAATTCATGTTTATTTATGGAACAATGGCTGAGAGAGCTAATGTAACTGTTGGCTGAGAGAGAAAGAGTTAAAGTTATAACAATGACTGAGAGAGCTAATGTGACAGTTGGCTGAGAGAGAAATAATAATAATAATTGTGTTGGTTTTCATACAATGGTATGGATGCCTGTCATTCAGAAATCAATGGCAAACTACTGAACATAAACTTTCCCAGGAATCACAAACAGCCAAAAAATACTGGAGTTAACTGCTACATCCTGTACAAGGATATGCAACTAAATATGTTTATACTGATAATCCATCTTATATGTTTGCATTAGCAGCCATTTTCGTTTTATTTTGGCTTCTCTACCTTTGTCTACTCAGTGATAAAGTTAAAAAAAATGTTGCATGTCCTTTGCAGGATGTTGAGATTAACCTGAGGTTGATTTTCTAAGCAATTTTACATTCACTTGGTTGTGATTGCTATCTGAGTGTGAAATCACGTTAAGTCCAACTGACAGTTGTGAGATGACCCCATCATCCCACCGCCAGCACACAGGAAATTTAAGTACTAGCATCCTTAACATCTTGGCCATGCTGACCTCTAAAATGTTGCATGACCTTTGCAGGATATTGCGATCAAAACCCTGGTTGATTTTTATAGGCAATTTTACATTGAGTAGTTTGTCATTACAATCAAAGTTTAAGAACAACTGACTGGTGTGTGGCATGAACACACTACTCCTCTGTCAGTAGATGTAGACATTTTCTGCACTTAAACTTCTCTCAATTTATTTCTCAGTGTCTGTAACTAAAAATAGACTCAAATGCACTCTGAATATGCTCATAGGTGCTCAGTCATTTGTTTAGTTGTTGGCAAAGAATATATATGCTGATTTGCTTCATTGCAGACTGATTGTGTAGTCACCTATACGACCTCCGTGCTTTTCCTTTCTGCCAGTTCCACTTGGAATTTTAATCTCTGGCTGCTTATGTCATCTGTATCCATACATTAAACATAACTACAAAATATCTTTTGATATGCTAAACCAAGACTCATTATTTTCTATTACTAACTAGTACAAGTCTTATCTCATTTTCTGCTCACAATTCATATCTTGCTTCTAATTCCCAATTCATATCAGCAGTCAAATATCTAGGCAGTATTTTCACAGAGGAGGGAAGATTTGACAGACAGACAGAAACGAGAGGTTAAAATTTTCTATTCACAAGTCATATCTCATTTTCTGCCCACAATATATCTTGTTTTTAATTCACAGTTTATATTTTATGTTCAGATCACAATTCATATGTACTTTCAGGTATTACAGAATCTGCCAGTGTGTGATGAATACATAAAACATACAACCAGAGTCATGAAAGCAGTTGGCCAGTTTTGTTCAAGGTTAGTTGCTACATTACAGAAAATGCATCAGAACAATGCTAACATTTTGTCAGTACTTGTTCTACAACAAAATTCTAAACAATAAAAACAAAAATATAGGAAGATAACAATAGCAGGAATATATGTAGCAGCAACAACAACTACTCGCACCAAGTAAATAAATTGTTGAAATCATTGTCTTATGCAGTACATCAGTAGTTTCATATTCATATAATCACATCTGTCAGAAATCCAAAAGGATTTTAAAACAGTGGATCTCTTTGCATTGCAACGTATCTGGACATGAAGAGGCTGACAAACTGGCATTAGAAGATGGAGGACTACCTCCGCCTGATATAGACATATCATATTTTACGGACTATAAGACGCTACGGACTATAAGACGCACCTTAATTTTTAAGCAATTTTAAAAAAAAATAACATTTTTACCATTTTTATATTAATTTCGAGTATAAGACGCACCTGAATTTTGGAGGCAATTTTTTGAAGAAAAAAGTGTGTCTTTTCTCCGTAAATATAAAATACGGTAACCTATGATGTGGCTCAGAGACTTATCAGAAACAGTTATAGAACCAAGTTGGAAATAGAACATGCAGGTCACCTGAAAGATGATGCATATTACAAACTCCACTAGAGAGAACAAGAAACAATCTTCAGACTTCACAGAGCACAAAAGGATGAAATACCACGTTTAATAAACTAAAGACAGAAGATACTGTTGCATTTATTGGTGGAACTCGTAAAATGTCAGCTAAACATTTGTTGCAGGGGCGACCAACATATGCAGAACAGAGAAATTCTGGCCATTTTGGCCTACATCATCCAGTGCCTTCCCGGCTGGTGTGGGTGATCATGCCTCTCCACAAATTGCTATCTCTGACGTTATGGATCAATTGTTGTGTTGACTCCCTTCTGTGCCATGATACAAGATTGTCAAGAATCTTCTTATGCTGTCTTCCTCTATCTCTCTTTCTGCAACATGTTTCAGTTTTTGTCTTCTCATAACATAGCCTACACCTGTTCCATTTAAAGACAAACTCTGTGGAGATTTTAACAAGCTCAAGTTAACTGCTGCTTTCTTTGGATATATTTATTTTTCATGTGGAATTGTATAAAGAAGAAGATCTCATCATTGATTTTTTTTTTAAATACAGCTGCAGGTATAGCAATTTAATAATAAGAAATAGTTATCTTGTGCTTAGTTTACCTAAATGTTGTTAACTCTTTAGCGTGTTTATCACAGAGAACTACGATCTGCAGGAGTGAGTGTGGTAGAGCCAACAGCTGGCTATTATATATTTCCTAACTTTGAGGTCATCAGACCAGCACTACAGAAGAGGGGGATTCTGACCTGCCAGGGCATGTGTGACCTGATGTTGTCAGACATTTCAGTTGCTGTAAGTTGTTATCATGAACAAGTGTCATCTCCACATTGAAAATAGGCTGTGATGAGTCTCCTACACTTTTTGTCCTGCATGTTCATGGCACAGTCACTCCAGTCTATCTCTTGATATGTCTTCCAGTCCATCTCTTAATGCTGTCTTCCAGTCCATCTCTTGATGTTATCTTCCAGTTTATTTCTTGATATTGTCTTTCAGTCCATCTCTTGATATTATCTTCCAGTTCATCTCTTGATGTTGTCTTTCAGTCCATCTCTTGATGTTGTCTTCCAGTCCACCTCTTGATATTATCTTCCAGTTCATCTCTTGATTGATTGATTGATTGATTGATTGATTTAGGAACCGACATCCCAGCATTTGGGGCATTCCCATAAGCGCTCCATCCCCATCCTCAGAAGCCAGCGAAGAGTTCCAGCCCCAATAGTACCAGTAGCAATGTGATTATATGTGCGTCTCGCCTTTCCTCTAAGCGTCGAGCATCGGACAGATCCCCTCGTCACTCCTCGTTGTCGCATTCTTGCCTGACCATGGTGATCCATTTGCTCCTCCGAGGCATACATGTGCTCCCACTAGGCCGCAAGCACGTCTGCCTTATCAAGCATCAATACTCCACCAAGTTTTGCAGAGCCAGCCAATCTGTCTGCCAGTTCATTCCCCAGCACACCAGCATGCCCCAGAGAAAAGATCCAGATGATGCTTGCCACCCGTGACTTCCGAAGTGAAGCAAGCCACTCTGCACGAAGCTTGCCTGTCCTCACCCTACTCAGCATGCTTTCTGAGTCAGTTACAATCACGATGTGTGTGTGTATCGTATTCTCCATCCAGCGGAAAGCTGCACTGACTGCCTCCACCTCCATTCTTAAGCTAGATGTTGTGGTATCATATGCCAGGCTCTCCTGCACCGAACGTTGACCATTAGCCTTTGGCAAGAACCCCCAGGCACTTCTACTACCTCTCAACACCGAACCATCTGTGTAGATAATCACATCACCCTGGCGAGCATTATCCTGAATTAGTTGCTGGATTTCTACTTCCGTGGCCCCTGCTGGCCACTCCCTGCACTCCCGGCTCAATGTGATTATAACTCTGCACAAGTCTGACTGCTCCGCTGGCACTCTGACCCACTCCTCTCCTCGCCTAATGTTCTCCAAGATGCACACCTGTCTGATCGTATCCTCCGCCTGAGCCATCCATGATTTCCCTCTTATCAGTCGCTGGCCCTTAACTGCGTCCAGCGCCTCATGCAACGGGTGATCTGTGTCAGCAGCTACTCTGAGGTATGCCTTCGCCTGCATCACCTTGAGCCTACCAGCAACAGTCGGCAAACCAAGGATGTAACGCATACACACTACTGGGGTGTCTCTGGTGCATCCCAGAATGACCCGCATAGCCTCGTTCTGTATGCGCTCCAATCTCACCAGCTGACTCTTTGAGACAGTGAGCAGTCCTAGTCCATAATCAATCACTGAGAGGATCAAGTGCTGGTATAGTGTGAAAAGCATTCTCTGCTCTATGTCCATTGCAGCCATAGTTTTAAGTGCATTGAGTCCCTTTTGAGATCTTGCCACAACCGTCTCCACATGGTCCTTGAAGGACAGGCTCCTGTCAAATGTGATTCCCAGATACTTCAGTTTGTTCTCTCTGTTGACGCTTCCTACCATCTATCGTGAGGCTTGGGACATCAGCTCTCACAATCCTGTTGTCCAGAGAGCACCACAAAACAGCTGCCTTTTCCGGGTGGATGACAGCACTCATTTCAGTGCACCAGTCAATCACTTTGTCTACTGTCGCCTGTAGCTCCTGGGCTGTTTGCTCCCTATCTCTCCCCTGCCTATATGCAAGAATATCATCTGCAAATGTTAGTATCCTTCCAACCCCTGGTGCTTCTAGGTTTGCAATTTTGCTCGTATACACGTTAAAGAGCACCGGTGAGATTGCGGATCCCTGTGGCAGTCCCGGGGTTAAAATATGTGGCTCTGAGGTCCATGCACCCAGATGGAGAGCAATCCGACGAGAATGCAGGACGGCCGCTATCCAGTTCACCAACCAGGGATTGACCCCCTTCTCCATCAGTGCGGTCATCAAAATATCATATCGAACTCTATTGTACGCATCCTCGAGATCAAGCGCTGCCACCATCGTTTCCTGTCTACTCTGGAACCCCTCATAAACGTCAAAGGCAAAAGTGGCTGCAGTTGACCAGGTATCTTTTTCTGGTGTAGCTCCCCAGGCCTCTTGGAAGAAGCTTCCCCCTTTCCAAAAACTCTTGCAGCTTGACAGCAACTATCTTCTCTAAAACCTTCCCAAATGTATTTTGAAGGGTGATGATTCTAAAGCCGCTAAGCTTTGAATGATCCTTGAATGGTTTTGGGAGAGGGGTGAGATAACTGTACCCAATCGTGCGGTACTGATGCTGTCCTAATGCTCTGGTTAAAGCAGTCGGTCATCTCCTTCAGGTCTACATTGCTCAAAGCCTTCATGTGGCCATATCTGACTCCATCAGGCCCTGGTGCCGTGTCTATTGCCTTTTTCAAAATATGGTTAACATCTTCAATCCATATGATGTCTTCATAAGGCATATTCTTTATGGTGCCAGATAACTCCTCTCTAACTGCATCCCTGGTGTCCACATCATCATGATTGGTCTGCTCTAAAAATCTCTGGAGAAACGTCTCCCCTTTCTCTTTGTCTGTTGTCACGCGCACACCATAATCTCTATAAATTGTTCCCACTGTCATAGGCCGATCTTTTCTTTGTATTTGTCTGTGCAGTTTCCAGAATTTTTGCAGTGTTTTATCACCTCCAATCTCATTCATGAAACATTCCCATTTTGCCTTTTTGGCCTCTGCAGCACAGCGCTTGAAAACCTCCACCTTGTTTTTCTTGACATTTTCCGCTGTGTCCACTTCCTCTCATGAGTTTCTGGGTGTCTGTCGCACCTTCCTTAGCTGCTTCACTGCAGCTCTCTTTGCTTTCCAAGCCTGGTCTACTTCTGGGGTCCACCATGGGGTCTGCAAAAAAGGAGATTTAACAGCCCTGTTGCATGCCACCTGTCTGAGGCGTCCAAGAAGGCTGTCAGTCCACTCATACCGAAAGGTCTTGCACGCTCTCCCAGCCTTTACTTTCCTGAATTTAGAGATTAGGACTGAGCACGGCATCTCTTGATATTATCTTCCAGTCCATCTCTTGATATTGTCTTCCAGTCCATCTCTTGATGTTATCTTCCAGTCCATCTCTTAATGTTGTCTTTCAGTCTATCTCTTGATATGTCTTCCATTCTATCTCTTAATGCTGTCTCCCAGTCCATTTCTTGATATTTTCTTCCAGTCCATCTTTTGATGTTATCTTCCAGTCCATCTCTTGATGTAGTCTTCCAGTCCATCTCTTGATGTTGCCTTCCTTCTGCCAGCCTGTCTGCCTGCCTGCTTGCCTCTCTCTCTCTCTCTCTCTCTCTCTCTCTCTCTCTCTCTCTCTCTCTCTCTCTCTCTCTCTCTCTCTCTCTCTCTCTCTCTCTCTCTCTCTCTCTCTCTCTCTCTCTCTCTCTCTCTCTCTCTCTCTCTCTCTCTCTCTCTCTCTCTCTCTCTCTCTCTCAGCATGCTTAGGCCATATTATGTATATGCACAGTACTCATAGTTACTGCTATATGAATTTAACATGCATAATGTGAAACATATTACTATTGAAACATGAGTGGTTGCCAAGGCCGAATGTAAGACAGATCTGGATGTCCAATATTTAACCCTTTCAAACATTTAACTGTTTGCTCATTTGATCCCCTCCACTGTTCCCTCCAACAATCCTTTAACAATGAGCTGTCTCTCTTTATATTCCATAAGTATTTTCATTATCTGACCTTGATATCAACCAATTGTTTCCTTCCATTCTAGCTTGTTGATATCATGTGTTTGCTTTCTTTTCCTACAATTATCTTCCTCCTATTTGTCTGTGTAACCTATTTCAAAAGCTGTAATTTATACACACACTGTGTATTCATTGTCCTGATTTCTTCCCATACAATAACATAGAGTAAATCTAGCACTTCCTTATTGTGATTTGGAGTTCTGTGTGGCTGAATGTATAAGAGCACTCACTCTTAAACTTCCAATGTGCTGATGCCAAAGCAGTAGGTGCAACCCCTACACCAGGCAGTTGGATTAAAATGTTGATTTCTCATCCTTGACTTGGGGGCATAAATTAAAGTACCCCAGAAGTCGAAGTGGGTTTGCTTGATGGCAAAGGACACTGGTAATGGGGAGAGCTAATCCACATGCTAGTAGTAGCATGTGTATGGACTACCCTTGAGTTCAAAGTAGAGCGAACAAAACATACACAAAAATTACTGTGATTTTAATCTATCAGTTGTCGAGCTTCAGGTTGGCGATGTTTCTTTTCCTAACCCGTACTTGCTGTTTGAGCATGGGAGTGTTGGGAATCTAAACTTCCCTTCCAGCGCCAGATGTCTTGCCTTAGTGGTGTCACTTCCAAGTTTACTTAGAGTACTCTGGATGTCTGTCAGTGGCTTTCTTGGTCTTTCTCCGGCTCTATATCCAGATCTTGTTTAGTTGTATGCTCTTGTGAGTAGTTGACCAGGTTTCAGTCTCATCAGAGGATTAAGTTCACACCACAAAGGTGGTGGGTTCAATTCCAGGTTACATCATTTGGTTCACATGTGCAATTTTCTAAAGACTCCTAAGGGTCATCGCTGGAGCTACAGAGTTTGTGCTTTGTGCAATACTTTTGGAGGTCGCCCAGCTGAATGAGACAGAGCCATATGGGATAAAACCCAGTGCAATGAAGTTGATTATCTAGCCTTTTAAACACTTTTTTTGTTTATATATTCACACCCCCCCCCCCAAAAAAAAAAAATTCAGGTGTTCATTTGATTCCCATCTTTCCCCCCCCCCCCATAATTTCCTACTTATGATGTCTGTCTCTTGGGTTTATCTATTTGTTAACTGTTTCTGATTCAGATGCTGTATATCTGTATGATAGTCGCCTGTTTCAGATGATCTATCCATGATATTTCCAATCTCTCAAGTTAGCCTTCTTGTTTTATTGCCTGTCTGATGTTGTTTATCTTGGAAGCTACCTGACTTTGTGAGCCTCTTGGTATAGAAACATTTTTCATTGAGTCAAGAATCAACTTAACCTTAGCCGAAAATGAGCACCTAAGATCTTTCTATAAGGGAAAGGTGAAAATGAAGAGTTGTCCACCCCAACTCATAATACTGTGACAAAGTGGATGGGTGCGTGTGTGTGGTGGAGAGAGAGAGGGGGAGGGAGGGCGAGTGCGTGAGTGAGAGAGAGAGAGAGAGGTGGAGAAATTCTATTACAGCATCTGCCACAGTGTTATTTTTATGAAGAGGAAATATGAACGTTTTCTTATGAAGGTCATGCCAGGAGGCCCTGCTCACCTGCGGCCAGATGATGAATTGACAGCCCGGCTATGTTTTGTGAACTTTGATGGGGCTGAGCCTCTGGCAGAGAGTAGGAAACGTGGCCTTGAATCAGAGCTAGATGATTCCTTTGTGAAAGATTTTTGCTCTCCAGTATACACTGGCATTATTGTAAGTCATGAGGTTTATCTTCCTTGTCTGCTTCTTGACATTTGTCATCTTCATTTCATCATCTTTGTTGTCTTCTTCTTTACATTTGGTCTTTGTATGTCATTGTTTTCATCTTCTTTTTCTCTTTGTTATCATCTTCATTATCTTCATCATCTTTGTTGACTTCTCCATGACCTTTGTCTTTTCCTGTCACCTTCATTGGCTTTTGTTGGCATCTTCTGTGTTGTCTTTTTCTTGATTTTTATTGTTGTCATCTTCATTTTTAAATCTTTTTATATTGTTTTCATTGTTGCTTCTATCATCATCATCATTATCATCTCCTATTCTCCTCCTCCCTATCCTTCTCTTCAACCTTTTCTCCTACTTACATTCCTTCTAACTTTCAGTTCTTGAGATCTCCATGAAGTTAAAAAAAAAACAAAAACATTAACTGCTGAAAGCCAGCTACGTCAATTGTAATTGTAATGTCTGAAAGATATACATCAGTGTCATTTCAGAATCTTTACATTCACTAAGTATTCTGTTTCCAGTTTTGAACTCATGCTAAGATGACTTATAAGTTTACAGTCTTGAATTGAGACAAGGACTGACATGAAGAGTCCCAGTACTAATGGCATCTGTTACAGTCTGTTTATGTGTCAGTTTGGCCTTGGCTCGGAGTACTGAGTGTAGGCTAGATCATCTGGTCATTTCATGCAACACCATTCTCTCTAGGCCATGGTGATTTACCTGTTCTGTTACACTAAGCACATACTCCAAAAGGGCTGTGCCTTATCAGGAACCCATACCCCACCCAACAGTGCTGACCCAGCCAATCTAACTTCTTGACTCTTGTTTCTGACCACGCTAGCATGTTCTGGAGAAAATATCCAAAAGATGCTCCTATCTTTGACTTTTGAATTGAAGCATGCCACTCTGTACTCATGCCTGTCTTCACCTCTCTCTGCATGCAAGTTAACAGTGATCAATCATCAATTAATATATGATCACATATTCCTCGGTCTATAAGGTGTGGACTGCCCCTGGCCCTGCAACCAGGGGTGTAAGGATCGGCTAGCCTCTCTCAGGAAGAGTGAAAATTAGTAGCCTGTTGATTACCTGCATGACTACACAAATCAACCCCACCTTCTGCGGTGTAGACCAGGAATCCATGACCTCAATGCCATGTGCCAACGGGGCTCTGGCTCGCCAATGGAGGGGGGGGGGGGGGGGGGGGGGGGGGGACTCCTCCTGGTCAGATTTGTGTCCTAAACCTGTGATTGGCCTAGCAAGCCGGCAGAGGATTTTCATACTGCTCATAGAAAACCTAAGAAGTATAATTGGACTGACCCAGCCCATAATCAGGCACTCTTGCTTTTATACTTCACCTCGACACCACAAGGTACAAGAGGAACCAGATGAGATGATGGATGGATACTCTCTCGCTGTTTATGCTTCACCTCGACACCGCTAGGTACAAAAGGAACTAGATGAGATGATGGATGGACACTCTCCGCTGTTTACACTTCACCTCGACACCACAAGGTACAAGAGGAACCAGATGAGATGAATATGTTCCTCTTCTTCTCTGTTCCACTTTTAAGGGGAGTGTGTTACACCTAGTTATGCATCTCAAAGGTTAGTGTGTTGTATTTCTGGTATACACATGACGGGATCCTTGTCGGTGCTACTGAGTTCATGCACTGAGCTGAGAACCTCTTACTGTGACCAGTGTGGGCTGGGTCTACAAATATTGGTTGCCAGGACTGATAGGTCATTAACACTTTCAATATATTGTCTCATGTTTAAGGTGACTCACTTGTCACTGGGCTAGCTGACAACCTGGCCAGTCCAGCATTGACTGCGACCTTCACACAGAGACCTAACAACTAATGGAACATTTCAACTGCTGTGAAGATGGTCCTTGAACTCAATCAGTCAAACAACTGTTTGTCTGTCTTTCTGTCCATCTATTCATTCATCCATCCATCTCTCTGTCCATCCATCTGTCTGTCTGTCATGTTTGTCTTTGTCTGTCCATCTGTTCATTCATCGATTTATCTCCTTGTTTTTCTGTCAGTCAGTCAATCAATCAGTCAGTTGTAAATTTTGTTTTGAATTCACATCTGCATTTGGTTTGTATACACAGGTCTTGAAAAACTGGGTCTTTAAGATGCAAGAGGACCTGCAAGAGGAAACTGCAATTTAACTGACCTATTTGTGTTCAACATGTTCTGGCTGTTCAGAAAAATGGTGGGCGGCCGTCGCTTAACTAACTGGGTTGCCTTATGCAATAATGTGTGGCTGCTAGTTTTCTGGTGACTGCCGCTTCCATCGACTATGAACTGTATTTTTCGTGGCAGACTTTTCTGTTGGCATTCTGGCTGCTGCATTATGTATTGTGCAAGATATTTGTACAGGCTGCTGGTTTGTTGAGACCCCTGTCTGTACCACTTTTCACATGAGGCAGTGAGGAGCATTTTGTATTATATTCACTGGCACAGGAATGAAGTATAATGGGCAGACCCTTTGTCGTGAACTTGGAACCGTGACTAACTAACTAACTTTGTGTTCAACACATTTAATCTTATATTATCATCTTCATTATCATATTCATTTTTGTCCTTTTCAATCTTATCTGAATACAAAGCTACAATTGCAACTTGTAAATTTGATTCTGTTTTTAATTTCCTCTTTGTAAGATCTTCATTGCTTTCTTGATTCATTCTTCTTTAGATTTTGTCTGTTTCTTTTTACACTTCACATTGTTGCATTATCTTGCTAATGCCAGCTCATTAAATACTTGGGCATAAGTATTTCTTTAGAATGTATCCTACACTTGGCAAATCTATGTCTTGAAAAAATAATTGGTTTTATTTACTAATAAAATGTCATTCCTTTGGTTAAGGTAAAATGTTATGCCACATTTTAATGTAATATAACAACACATGTTTTGTTGTTACTATTGAAATAATGTAAAATCTATTTTCTTAAACTGGCTGACAAATATTTCATGTATCTGGTATACTAAATACAATATCTTACTTCATTATTGCCATTTGGTCAGCTATTTTCATCAGGGATGTTTCACACAGCAGTTTTGTTTCAGCAATTCTTTGTTTTATTGACTACCCAAAGGCTTTCGATAAAGTAAGACATATCAACATGATGAAGATACTTGCAGATCTACAATTTGATGGCAAAGACTTTAGATTTATAATAAACATATTTTGGAATGTTGAGTTGAGTTGAGTTGAGCTAAGAACTGACATCACTGCACTCAGGACATTCCCATATGCTCTCTGTGCCCTTGTTCAACAGCCAGCGAAGCGTCACACTACTAATCGTTCCCACCGCTATCTGATTGAAAGTTATCCTGGTCTTCCCCCTGTTTTCAGATTCTACCAGAACTCATGCCAATTCCCCACAATCTCATTCTTTCCAAATACGGGGTCTCAATCTGTTCCCCCACCTTCTTCACGACCACCACCCCTTGTCCATATGTAATCTACCACCCTATTAAGAGAGATGTGTGACAGGGATGCGTAATGTTTCTAGATCTTTTTTCTCCTATATAGTGAACATATTTTCAGAAATTTAAAAGATATGAGAGGAATCACCATTGGGCAACGTAACATCAATAAAATTAAATATGTGGCTGAAAAGTATTGATTGCAGACAAATAGCAGGATCAGCAACATTTAGTAGATGCGGTTGTTGCACACAGTGAACAGCTAAAATTAGAATTAAATTGTTAGAAGGCACAGATTATATCCTCACTAAGAAGAAGAAAATACAACAAAGAACGAGGGGAAGTCAATAAGTAAGTCACAAATTGCTGTATAAAAATAACTAAATATGATAACAACTTGAATCCAGTTTATTTGTATACATACATTGTCTCTTTATTTCTCAACATAATTTCCACCAACATTGATGCATTTATCCCATCATTTTATCAGTCTTCCCAAACTGGCTGTATAGAACTGCGTGCTCTGTTTTCTAAACCACGTTTTCACTTTGCATTCAACTTCGCGAAATGTCTCCCACCAAGGTTGGTTTTCAGTGGACCAAAAAGGTGGAAATCGCTCGGGGCTGTAAGGTGGATGTTCCAGAACTTTGCACCTTAGTTGGTTAATTTACTCCTGAGTTAATCGAGCCATATGTGGTCTGGCTGTGTCTGGGTACCCACTTTGAGCACACTTTCTTAAATTTCAATCGATCATGCATTAGGCTGTATGCTGAACCATGTGAGTACCCTATTGCAGATGCTACAGAGTCTATCATTACTCACCTGTCAGCTCTAATCATCTCCTCCACCTGCTACACAGATGCTTCTGTTGCAATCTCAACAGGACGACCGGATCGGATTTCATCAAAAATATGTTTCAAATACGACCTGACATACTACTACTACATACTGATTCATTAAAGATCTAGAAATAAAATTGATAAATTTGAAGAAAAGAATTTTATGCAGAAAAGATAGAAATATGAAATGAATTAGAAATTAACTGACAACTCAACCCAATTCAACCCCCCCCCCCCCAACACACATGCACGCGCGTACACACACACACAAACTCAACTTACATATCCTTCCCTCGCTAAATTTGCGAACTGTACAACTGCAAAAAGCATACTTTAAACCAACTTTGCTCTATGAAAACAAGAGAATGTAGTAGTAGATCAGATACATTCAGACAGAATAGCGATATAATGTAGGAGCAGGTCAAATGCAACGTACAGAAAGGTCAGAGAATGTAGTAGTAGGTCAGGTACCCAAGACAGAATAGCCATAGAATGTAGTAGACCAGTTACAGTTGAAAGAAACCTGTAGAATGTAGTGGACTATAAATAGCTTAAAGAAATGTCAGAGAATGTAGTAGGCCGGATATAGCAAACAGAGAAAAATATACACACATACATACATATACAGACAGACATACACTCACACACACACTCACTCACGTGCTCGCACACATAAACACACACACACTAGTACATGCTGTCTGTCGAACTAGCAGCCCAGGATTTCATTAGTCAGAACGCTCCGTTGTCGCTTTCCATTTTCTTCTGCGGCTGGATATTCATTTATCTATGTTTGAGATTATTAGAAACATTTCTGGTGGATGATGTCATCAGAACATTATATTGTTGCCTTCCCCGTCTCCACTGATCACATGTTTTCTCAACTACCATTCACAAACTAATTACGATGCACATCAGATATTGAAGTAGCACACCTGTCACAGATCTCGTCTTGTCGATATAACAAGTGCTTTATTTGTTGCTGCTCTAAATTGCCTTGTAATGACGATCGCGCATGTAGCTTCTAATCATAACGTTGATGATGCATAAAACAAAAGACTTAGTCTGAATAACAGAAAAACAATAGTAATGCTTATTAAACAGAAAAATGGTATACCCGAATGTAACATCAATGCGAACAGAATCAATATGAAACAAGTCAATGTATTTAACTGATTAAGAGACATTGGATGATTAATCGTCTTAACCGACTTCCCGTTTCTGCCATGGGCTTACATACAGTAGTGTTCATTATGTAACCCCCTTTAATTTGATGTATAATACAACATATCCACTACCATATTACACAACATAACTGTGACACACCCCGATCTCCTATTTTCCGTCATTCATTTTTGTTTCGTCTAAACCTACTTACCAATAAAAAGATGTCAATTACAACGAGAAAAAGAGTGTTGAGGTGCTACATTGAACCTGTTACTTTTCTATGGATGTGGACAATGCGCAGACAAGCTGAAAAACATTTGATGGCTGTTGAAATGTAGTTTCTAAGGAACAATGCAAAAAATACCATGGACAGACAGAAAACCAAATAATCAAGTCCTACAAGAAACAAATGAAAACCGATTAGAGAAATGAGATGCCATTCATTATGTGCCATGCCGATAAGCGTGGCAGGTCATGTTCTGCCATCTCACGCGATCACCAGAGTCGTGGATCAGCTCCGTGTTTTGTCTCGACCATGCCATGTGGCCAAGCCATCCAGGTATTTACTTCTCTGGTCTTCCCCTTGGTCTGTTCTCTTCGATCTTGCCAGTTGTCACCAAATTCTCCAATTCATTTCTTCTCATAACATGCCCAAAAAATGTTCACTGTCTACATTCGAGATGTAGACAGTTATAATTTTGTGGATACGTTATGAGAAGAAATGCATTGTAGAACTTGATGACAGCTGGCAAGATCGAGAGGACGAGAAGAAGAGGAAGACAGAGAAGTAAATACCTGGATGGCTTGGCCACGTGGCATGGTCGAGACAAGAACACTGAGCTGATCCATGACTCTGGTGATCGCGTGAGATGGCAGAAACATGACCTGCCACGCTTATCGGCTGGAACATGATGATGATGATGACTTTTTAGTTTAGCACTAACTCTGTTACGTGTTTACTTTCATAACAACAGATGGAAGATGTATTTAGGAAGTTACATGTAGAATGGCCCTAGCAAAGGCAGCATTTCCCAACAATGAATTTATCCTTGTTACTCGAGGTAAGGAAAAGAGTCCCGATGAGCTATACTGAGCCAGTCCTGTTGAACGGAAGTGAATCATGGACAACCAGTAGGCTAGGGAGGAATTATGTAGAAGCTGCGGAGATATGGTTTTGTAGAAGAATAATGAGAACACCATGGATGGAAAGAGCAATGAAGATATCTTCTAAGAAGTTAACTCAGAAAGAGAACTGATTACTAGCATCAAAAGAAGGCAGTCCACATTCTATTCACAAGCCATGAGAAGGCGAAAGATGGAGTATGTCGTCACAGCGGGAACGTTGGAGGGGAGGAGAGGCATGGAGTATACCTAGCGGAAAGACGCCGAACAGTATGATATCATGAAATGGGGGAATGTCGGTATCATAAATTATTATTAGCAGCCTATGAGGCAGCAGCCTGTTGGCAAACATTGTCACCAACACCACTCGGCATGGACTATATGAAACATTCGTTATCTGAACAAAAAAATCTAATATCATTTGCTTTTTCATCTCAATATACCAGCTAATGAAATATCGCAACCTGAATGTATCAGCCCTTATCGAGTAATCACATGCCTTTATTGCATGTTATTATTGCTTTATTTCTTCTTCTTCTTTTTTTTTTTTTTGTACATTCCACTTTCTCGTGAGTTCTTAATCCAGAGAAACAGATGTCGCGAATCACGTCTAGTATAAATTTGGCGGCAACATTCACTGCTGCACTACTGTTGAATCTCATTCCATACACAACGATGCAGCGACAGATATTGACAGCCATGTTGCTCCTGGCTTGTGCCCTGGCAGGTAAGCCATTTTAAACTGTCATATACTGCTTGCAGTAGTGAAGTTCCGAGAGAATACAGTCCGATATCAGCGCAGAGTTGAGCATTTCCGCAAGAACCACTGGTATCTAATGATAGCACACGCCTGCTGATCTGTTGGGTAATGAGACTGGATACCAAGCCTTCTCGAAAAAGGGTGATAAACAGGCGATATGTGTGCACTTGTGCACACTAACTAACACTAAATATCTCCTGGCAGTTAGAAATCGCACTGAGAAGGCCGTGTGACCCCTATCCTGGCAAAAGTATTAGAGAAGAAAACTTAGCCACAGGTAGCCGAAGCCTGTTACATTAGATGGAGTCTGTGCAGAGGAAACAAGCCTCACACAAATATTTGCCGGAGTCGGCCACACTGACAATTGAGGTACATGACCGGGTGTGGCATACTCCTCTCGAATGAAGAAGATGAAGAGGAGGAGCAAGATGAAGAAGAAACAGAAAAATTGGTAATAAATAAGAAGGGGAAGAGGAACAGAAAGAAGGAGAACAGGAAGAAGCAGAAGAAGACAAAATGAAGTAGGAGAAGCAGCAGCATCGAAGAAGAAGAACGCAGAGGTGTTTCCAAGGCACCAGGGCTGGTTTCTATACTGGCCAAGACCTATTGATGCGTCCTCGCTGAGCGTCCTGGGCAACAGGTCCCTTCGGGGTCCTGGCTAAAGTCAGCAGGATCGTTGATTCCTCCGAAGTCGGAGAGTGTCTGCCTGTACGACGAGGAACCACCAGTCTGCACACCAATAAGCCAGACATGGTACAACGGATACTCACGCAAACCTCAGGTCCTGTATGACATCACACTGATGTTGGACAACAGGATGTCACCATCCGACATACAGGACTTCACGTTGGAGATCACAGCCAGCTAACACAAGCAAGAAGAAGAAGAAGAAGAAGAAGAAGAAGAAAGATTACCGGGATAAGACAAGTAACATGGACTACGCTTGAGTTCATAGGGAGCAAACAACAGCAACAATAGTCAAGTTACTAGTCAAAACGTCATTTTCTACAATAAGAAACATCCTCCAACAAATGAAAATCGTAAACTGATTAGAGAAATTACACGTAGACAAGTCACAATTTTAGGGCACGTTATGAGAAGTAATAAACTAGAGAACTTGGTAGCAATTGGCAAGAGTGATGGGAAAAGAATAAGAGGAGGGCAGAGAAGTAAATATCTTGATATCTTGGCCAAGTGGCGTAGTAGAGACAAGAACACTGAACTGATCCACGACTCTCGTGATCCTGTAAGATAGCGAATCATGATCGTTCACACTTATCAGCATGGCACCTTATGATGGTGATACAAGTAGAGGAAAGAAGCTTAATTAAGCCGTGTGGTCTGTTTCGTAATAGTATAGTTATGTGTCTTATAAAGGCTTGTAGTCTTTGTCATAATGGTACCGATTTTAGTTTAGTTTTTAGTCGACGGATCAACATCACGGCACACGGGTGTAATCCATAAGTGCCTCGTTCTTCTCCTAACTCATGCCTGAGTCTGGATAATCTCAGCGCAGTTTACGAACTCCGTAGCACCGGCGAGGATCCTGAAATACTTTGGATAGATTTTTAACTCGAAATTGTGCCTGGGCAGCGCCGTTAGACTACTCTTTTTCGATTTCCAACTGCCAAAGGATTTTTTACGTGCGCAACAATACACACGGGCGTCAGATCTCGCTACCCAGAGACCAGGGGAAATGTTTGTTACTAGAAGTCCACGTGAAAAGATCCCGGCCCTCACCAGAGCTTAAACCCGGCACCTCCAGCACTCGAGGTGGACACCATACCTCGAGACCACTCAGCCCCCTATAATGGTACCAATATGTCTTATTAAGTCTCTTAGTCCTTTTCATAATGTACCGCTGTTGTTGCTGTTGTTCTTTCTGAATTCCTCGAGGACTGTCAGTTTTGGCTCTTAAGCGATTTACGCTCAGGTGGTCTATATTGTGAAATTACATTGAATCTATCAAAGTCAGATTGCTGCAGATTCGCTTCCCACCCGATATCAAAGTACCATCTCCAGATTCAGGACATCACAAACAGACCAGGTGAGGTTAGTCCTGGGTGGGTCATGTTCACCTCTTCCTCCTTGCCCTCGGGTCTACAATATGTGATGGCACTGTCACATCACGGTCTCATGGCAGGAACCTGATTCGGAACATACAGAAGAAGAAGGGAATTGTTTCCTTCACAGGATATACAGAAGAAGGGTAGTGTTTCCTTCACAGGACATACAGAAGAAGAAGGGTAGTGTTTCCTTCACAGGACATACAGAAGAAGAGTAGTGTTTCCTTCACGGGACATACAGAAGAAGAAGGGTAGTGTTTCCTTCACAGGACATACAGAAGAATGGTAGTGTTTCCTTCACAGGACATACAGAAGAAGGGTAGTGTTTCCTTCACAGGACATACAGAAGAAGGGTAGTGTTTCCTTCACAGGACATACAAAAGAAGAAGGGTAGTGTTTCCTTCACGGGACATACAGAAGAAGGTTAGTGTTTGCTTCACGGGACATACAGAAGAAGGGTAGTGTTTCCTTCACGGGACATACAGAAGAAGAAGGGTAGTGATTCCTTCACGGGACATTGTCGTAGTATTTCCTGGGGTGAGGGAAGCATACTATTACATCTTAATAACGGGATAGATGCACTCTGGGAATACAATAAATCTCAGTCTACAGACCCCACCAGCCCTTGGATTCCTGTCTCTCTCACTATCAACCGCTGGACAATACCTTTTTCACCTCTCATCCAGAACAGATGACACGACTCTGGTGTCTACACATAATGACTAGATGATATAATGTACAAGAGGATTATCAACAAGGGGAATGTTCATGAGAGAATCCTGGCCACCGCCAGGCGATAGAAGAAATGGCTGTCTGGATTAGCCTCAGGCCGTCTCACTCATCACTGTACACTGGGTACGATACCACAAGGTTAAAGAGGTCACTCATCTGCACACGTAGCGTGGAATGTCTCTGCCGAGGTGTAGTACTCAACTGGAATGACTAGCACGTCAATGTGGTGACTCCAAGTTGCGGTGGTACGTGATGACTCCGGACTAACATCCCTGTAGAAGTTCTGAAGGCCTGTCCTTCAAGCTTCACTGGTAAGGCCTGTGCTAGACAACGGTCCTAAGAAGCCACCATAACATTTAACACACATTTAACAATGTCAAAGTTCTGGCAACAGATGGTGGTCTCTAATGGGATCAGGATGGGTATAACTGGGCCTATAAGCACAGAAAGTTGGCACAGTTCAAGTTGACTCTGTCACTCAGAGTCAGTACTGGTAGCGCGTGACCCGGTAAGGAATGTCACAAATGTTCCTATTCCAACATGGTAGACTGTTCCCAGAACACCAGGCCCTCCTGAAAACAAGGGTAATGTAGTTCTTCTCGACCCGTTGGGCTAGTGGGTCACAATGTCAAAACTGTTCACAGACAAGAGGACACGATACTCGCCCGTGTGTAGCCATCATAATACTTGGTGGACTGACTGAAGATCATTTAGCGGTTGAGACGGGACTGGACTGTGGCGTAGTGACTTCCCGGCACGTGGTGTGGTGTAGAAGCCTCACTTCACGTCACATAGGTAAGCCAGCCATTTAGCAGCCTTCACCAAGTCATCTTCCTCTGGTCCCGTCACGTAAGTCTCTCAGAAAGTAGAACCTGCCAAAGATAACACCATGTGTGAATATCGTGACACAGACTTACCCCCAGAGGTACACGTTACCTATGTGTACTCAGCATAGGCCGGTGTCGCCATGACCCGGCCGGCAGCCTCACAGACCAGGATCCACTGCCAAAACTGAACTGGGTCTGGGTCCTAACAAGTGCTGGCTGAACCGTCCTCCGTCTCGAACCCGCCCAAGGTAGGGCTGTGTATCTGGTCATGGTGTCGGCGAAATCCTTCTGTCCTAAAAAGACTTCTAAGGACACAATATACCAGGTTAGTAGGTTAAAGGTACCTAGAGACAGAATGGCCCTGAAGGAGAGCCGGTGACCACCGAATTCCCCTCCCTCGGAGGTAGCCCCCTCTCCCTGGTTCGATTTTATGATTACCTACTATACACCAGGTTTCCCGGAGCTCTAGCTCTGATCCAGGAATGTAATAGATTATACAGGGAAATCCCCCTGTAGCGGAAGTCCACATCCCGTTCCCTCCTCCCCTAGTTAAGGTCAGAGCATTTGGAACGGTGTTCAGCTGGCTGTGACCAGCTCTGTCGCATTCCCCAGTTTCTCCAGTGTCAACCTCTCGGGAACCAACTGCCTATCAAGATGGTGTTCCGTTACGGCAACCAATAACATAAAGAGTAAGCAGAAAGTCCAGCAAAGCCAGTGGTCGCCACACCAAAGAATTCGAACTTAGACACCCGCAATGTCCTTCGAATGACCTTCGACACGTCCGGCGACCTTCGCATGGGTTTCGTCTAGTTTGGCCGAGTTCCCTGATACCTCACTCGACCTATGTTCTACAACGCCTTCGCCAACTTCCGTTTGTGTCGACTACGTTAGAGTTCTAAGGCCGCCCAGGAGTGCACTCGGACTACTAACACTATTGGGCCTGTCCTAAATGTCTATAACTACTTGTAGCGGCAATAACACGCATTCACGTACTTGTACAATTGTAACGCAAAAACAGGCCTACAATCCATCGTGTTCAACTAGCCTGCAGTGTTAAGTTAAAACACAAGCCCACAGGTTCACCCCTGACTGACCTTTGTGCGCCGGGCGGGACATGTGGTCGAACAGCTTCGGTTCAACGCGGTAGCGACACACATTATTTATCTAAATATGTTTCACGTACCTTACGACAAACTGTGCATTCAGAATTGAGGAGCTCCCGTCCCAACACTGGACGTTCTGTCAGTTTTCTTTGATAAACAGCAAGACACTGGCTTCCTCTTTCCCATTTACGAATTAACACAGTCGTCCCAACAAACCGTCTGGCTCGCAAGGCCGAATCTCAACTGAGCCTCTCTTTGTTCTGAGAAGGTTCTTGCGCATGCGTTAGCGGATCTGGTTGGGTTGAGCTTTCGTCACCCGAACAGTCGAGAAGTCAAGGGCCACCAATCGCCCTTGCGTGGGGTACATTAATACCTCGGTTGTATCCCTTCGACTAGATCTAGACTTACTGAAAAAGGGGAATTTGACTTGTGGGAGTATTGCTAGGTGAATTCTCAGCCGTTCCATGACAGACATACAGAAGAAGAAGGGTAGTGTTTCCTTCGCGGGACATACATAAGAAGGGTAGTGTTTCCTTCATGGGACATACAGAAGAAGAAGGGTAGTGTTTCCTTCATGGGACATACAGAAGAAGAAGGGTAGTGTTTCCTTCTCGGGACTTATAGAAGAAGAAGGGTAATGTTTCCTTCATGGGACATACAGAAGAAGAAGGGTAGTGTTTCCTTCGCGGGACATACATAAGAAGGGTAGTGTTTCCTTCATGGGACATACAGAAGAAGAAGGGTAGTGTTTCCTTCTCGGGACATATAGAAGAAGAAGGGTAGTGTTTCCTTCATGGGTCATATAGAAGAAGAAGGGTAGTGTTTCCTTCATGGGACATACAGAAGAAGAAGGGTAGTGTTTCCTTCATGGGACATACAGAAGAAGAAGGGTAGTGTTTCCTTCATGGGACATATAGAAGAAGAAGGGTAGTGTTTCCTTCTCGGGACATATAGAAGAAGAAGGGTAGTGTTTCCTTCTCGGGACATATAGAAGAAGAAGGGTAGTGTTTCCTTCTCGGGACATATAGAAGAAGAAGGGTAGTGTTTCCTTCATGGGACATACAGAAGAAGAAGGGTAGTGTTTCCTTCATGGGACATACAGAAGAAGAAGGGTAGTGTTTCCTTCATGGGACATATAGAAGAAGAAGGGTAGTGTTTCCTTCATGGGACATACAGAAGAAGAAGGGTAGTGTTTCCTTCATGGGACATATAGAAGAAGAAGGGTAGTGTTTCCTTCATGGGACATATAGAAGAAGAAGGGTAGTGTTTCCTTCATGGGACATCCAGAAGAAGAAGAGTAGTGTTTCCTTCATGGGACATATAGAAGAAGAAGGGTAGTGTTTCCTTCATGGGACATACAGAAGAAGAAGGGTAGTGTTTCCTTCTCGGGACATATAGAAGAAGAAGGGTAGTGTTTCCTTCATGGGACATACAGAAGAAGAAGGGTAGTGTTTCCTTCATGGGACATACAGAAGAAGAAGGGTAGTGTTTCCTTCTCGGGACATATAGAAGAAGAAGGGTAGTGTTTCCTTCATGGGACATACAGAAGAAGAAGGGTAGTGTTTCCTTCGCGGGATATACATAAGAAGGGTAGTGTTTCCTTCACGGGACATACAGAAGAAGGCTAATGTTTCCTTCACTGGACATACAGAAGAATGGTAGTGTTTCCATCACGGGACATACACAAGAAGAAGGGCAGCGTTTCCTTCACCGGACATACAGAAGAAGAAGGGTAGTGTTTCCTTGACAGGACATACAGAAGAAGAGTAGTGTTTCCTTCACGGGACATACAGAAGAAGGGTAGTGTTTGCTTCACGGGACATACAGAAGAAGGGTAGTGTTTCCTTCATGGGACATACAGAAGAAGGGTAGTGTTTCCTTCACGGGACATACAGAAGAAGGGTAGTGTTTCCTTCACGATACATGCAGAAGAAGAAAAAGAAGGGTAGTGTTTCCTTTATAGTACATACAGAAGAAGAAGGGTAATGTTTCTTTCACGAAACATACAGAAGAAGAAGCGTAATGTTTCCCTCACGGGACATACAGAAGAAGAAGGGTAATGTTTCGTTCACGGGCGTTAGAACGTACATTGTACCTAGAGCAATGTACTTCGTTGTACCCAGAGCAGTGTACTTCATTGTACCGAGAGCCGTGTAGTTATTGTGTCGAGAGTAGTGTACTTCATTAAACCCAGAACAGTGTACTTCGTATTTACCCTGATCAGTGTACCTTCTGCACTCATTTACTTCAATTTCAATTCCAATTTTCATAAACAAACATTCCAAATTCTGTCTCGTTCAACCTGCTTCCGCAGCGATGGTTATTGTTGAGATCCGTGGTTTTTTGTGGGTGTTTAGCCCTATTTCTGTCTTGTGCGCTCTTACGAGTTGGTCCTGACCCGGACTGGCTATATCGGCTTTTGTGTCTGTGACGTGAGCGGGGGGGGGGGGGGGGGGGGGGGAGTTTAGCCGGCGGCTGTCTTTTGTGCTCGTCTCCTCTGGTGGTTTCTTTTAATGATAAAGGCTCCTGGCTCGACTGGATGCAGCCCTTATAAGGACTTTTTATTTGGTATTTTGTCTCTTTCTTTGTGTATTGTCTGTAAAAACTTTTCGATGTTATTTTCCTCCTTGCGCCTTTATTCACTTTCGCGATTGAGTTCTTGCTGTCTTTCGATTTCTTCCTCTGTGGTCAGCCAAGGGGCGATCTCTCCGTCATCTATATAGTACTCAAGGTCGGCCTGGCTGTCAGTGTACCTTGGGGTATTCTATCGGTTTCCCCCTGAATTTATTGGGCGTCTTCTTTTCTTTTTCTTCCCATCGCCTTCTGAATTCCTTGCGCTTGAGTTCCTCTTTAATACCCTCTCTCCTTTCCTATTCCATGCACTCCTCCAAGGTAGGTTCCGGGGGCCACTCCATGCCGTCGTCAGGGTACTCATCTTGGTTTTCTTCAGATGTCTGGCGGAATATTGGTGTCCCCTTCAGTTTCTCGGGCGTCGTGGTTGGGCTGCTGTCTTTATCTTGCGGTTTCGGTTCGGTCTTTTGTTGGGTTTCGCCATGTGGCTTGTCTGTGTTCTCTTGTCCGGCTTCTGTTGGTTTGTTTCGGATTAATTCCATTTCAGCTTTCGGCAGCTTTATCTCCGCTTTAATGGTACGTAGCATTTCTTCATTTTCCTTCTTCATCTCGGTCAAATGTTTTACTTCTTGCTTGATGTTTTGCTGGATCTCATTTATTTCAGCAAGCAGTTTTTCACTGTCGCTGGTGGGTGCCGGTGTTTGAAACAGCTGGATTTGCTTCTTTAGCTTGTCTTCCAGTTTAGCTTTTTCAGCTTGTGAGATACACGTGGCTGTCTCGCTCCTCCGCATTGCGTCCTAATATGGAGTCTTTGTGGTGATAGCGAACTTTAAGACGTCTCTGTGTCTTTGAAGGTACGGACAGCCTAAGTATCTTACTCCATGCTTGCCCAGGCAGTTGGCGTACTTTCTTTTGTTGTTGGGTGCTCGGAATCCGTGTCCAGTTTGGCCAGCGGACACTTCTTGAAGGCGTGATGATCGGCTCAGTACCGGCAGATTTCCGTCTTACTGCGACATGTTGCTCTGCTGTGGCCAGCCTTTGGCATCTGGAACATTGATTCACTCTTGGGATTAATCTATCTGGCTGTTGTATTTTCTTGTTGATTGATACTGTGGTCGGAATTTCGCTGCCCTCTGTCGTCACCACCGCCAAAGTTGTAGGAATGTTGGAGTAGGCAAAGAGTCGCTCCGCCTTCAAGAATCGGATGTTGGGATTCTCTTCTTGTAGCTGCTTCAGAATTTGTTCATCTGTCAGCTCTCCTTGGATACGCTTGACAACCCACTTGATTGTCGGTGAGTCAGTGTTTCCAACTCTGGTATCTTTCTCCTCTCTCTGCTTCTCAGTAGGTTTGGTTCTTTTTTGTGGTGCGTTGTCGCCGTCCTTCCTCACGGTAGCTTCTTTAGAGTTTGCTTGAGGTTCTTGTTGTTTCCTGCAGCTTGCAGGTAGATTTTCTCCGCTCGTCTTCTTGTCGGCTGCCACGCTGCACATCTTGGATGTCACGTGTCTTTTGGTGTTCTTGCCACTGCCATTTCCACCCGTATCCGGTTGCTTGACTTGTTAAGGTGACTTGTCTTGTTAGCGCTCGCAATTGCGAATGACTCACGCCCACGAACGCGAAATGCGTCATTTACTTCTGGATTTGGTACCGTTCTATAGACACCATTGGGGTTGTGAGCAAACAAGGTATAGGTCTAACATGAGTGGCAATTCTTGGACTAAAACATTGACATGTCCCGAAGCAGGACACTGCTTTGGTGTGTGATGTGATAGGGTCACCACAATCTGTTGGGCTTCTGCTGCACTGTAAGGTGTGGTACCACACCTCCACACAACAAGTCATGTCTGCGGATATCTGGACATGTTCAAGCCTTTGAATGTGGTTTTGATCATTTCTATTCTGGTTTTGGAGTGAACTTTCTTTCACGCCTGATGCTATCTGTTAGTAAATATCCAATATTAAGAAATGCGTTCTTCGTAGTTGATATTGATTAAGGAAAAACGGCTTTTCTTTGGCATCTTTCTCTCTCTCTCTCTCTCTCTCTCTCTCTCTCTCTCTCTCTCTCTATATATATATATATATATATATATATATATATATATATATATATATATATATATATATATATATATATATATATATATACATATATCGTGGTTCGCTCACTTTGAACTCAAGCATAGTCCATATATGTGCTACAACCTCTGGTGCACTGGACTGATTTTTGCGTGCGGATTATCTTTCCCTATTACCAGTGTCTCTCGCCATCAGGCGAACCCACTCCGACTTCTGAGTTACTTGTAATTTACGTGCCAAAGTCAAGGACGAGAAATCAACATTTTAGTCCAACTGACCAGTGTAGAACCCGCTGTCTCAGCATCAGCACACTAGAAGTTTTAGAGCGAGCGTTCTTATCCAGTCTGCAATGCTGGCCTCCTTCTTTGTCACGTAATAATAAGAAAACGTTGGAAAATGCAGATGCAGACCGAGAGAAATGATGCTGTGTGGATTGAGGCTCATGGCAAGGAATAGTGCCATCAATCTAAATTGATCCGCAACACTAAGGATCGAGGGAGGTGAACGCTACGAAAGTTGGCAGGAAACATGATGCTGATCTCGTATCGCTTGTCTTCTGTACAGACCTGCGCATGGTTCAGTAATGGTGGTATATCGCGTGTCGCTTGTCTTCTGTACAGACCTGCGCTTGGTTCAGTAATGGTGGTATATCGCGTGTCGCTTGTCTTCTGTACAGACCTGCGCATGGTTCAGTAATGGTGGTATATCACGTGTCGCTTGTCTTCTGTACAGACCTGCGCATGGTTCAGTAATGGTGGTATATCACGTGTCGCTTGTCTTCTGTACAGACCTGCGCATGGTTCAGTAATGGTGGTATATCACGTGTCTGTGTCGTGTAACATTTAGTTTATTGTATCTACTTACTTATTAACTCTTACAGCCTTGGCTCACCGTTTAACATGTTCTTTACTATATCTACTTACTCATTAACTCTTACAGCCTTGGCTCACCGTTTAACGTGTTCTTTACTGTATCTACTTACTCATTAACTCTTACAGCCTTGGCTCTATGTTTAAAATCTTGTCTACTATATCTTCTTACTCGTTAACTCTTACAGCTGTCGTATACTGTCTCACAAACTGTTACTAGCTGTCAAGATCTCCTCAAATCCCAACTCCATTGTACAAGAACATAAACATGCAATCACCACCGGTACGATTTCAACTTGGGGGGAAAAGAGTCAATCGACACCGCTCAGATTGAAAACCGCACAGATCACGAATCGGAGCGAAACTGGATCAAAGAATATAAAAGATGGCGCACAAGTAAACATCTTCCTGTTTTACACAAAGTCAAGACGCGAGGTAGAAGGCATTGATGGACGGCTGGCAACATCTACAAACAAACGTGAAAGACAACAGAAGTAGAAGCCTCCAGCGGATTTGAACAGCGCTGAGTCCTGACGCCTGAAACCAGTGTCAGTGTTTACAGCCATTCAAGAGAATGCAGGTAAACAATGATATATTTTATATTAGTTTAGTTTAGACTGTGAGCCTTTTTCCCAGAAGAAGAGTTGGTAAGTCAACATGTAAATGCCATGTGGTTAGTTATTAAGAAATTAATTTAGTGAAACTTAATAATATATGCAGTTATCATAGTCATAGATAAACTGTACATTAGGACAACCCAGTGAGTTTCCTTTTCTTCTAGTAAACAACTTATTTAATGTGAAGCATTAGATCTAGTTATACATTGTATTCTTAAGAAGTTAAACTCAATCAGCAGCAATTTAGAAGTTGGTGAGTAACTTAAGATTTAGGAAGCTAAGAATACTTAGTTCAGTAAATAGAAACTAGTTTACATGTGCCAACACTGGTAAGACAAATTAGTGTAATGTGTAACAAAAGTACATGAGCACCTGAGATGTAGATAGATTTCTATAGGGATCATAATTGTGGGTGTTGGGTTAAACCACACATGTGGTGAGGCAATGTATGTTCACTGTTGTTAAACATGGGGAATTAATATCCATGCTACATAATAATGCTTAATCAACCGCCATGGAAGAGTGGTTATGATTCATGATGATGAATGTGGATTGAGTATATCACATAAATCTAGGTATTTGATGAGAGCATGTGGTGATCCATGTGTAAGTTCATTATAGCTAACCATGAGGAATCATCATTCGTTACTCTCATAATTTTGCCTAAATATCACATAATTCCATGTAATTGAAGAGAGCATATGGTGATCCATGTGTATTTTCATTATTGTTAAACATGAGGAATCATCCTTTGTGAATGTCATAAGTAGGCCTAATTATCACACAAGTCTATGTCATTGAAGGGAGCATGCCTGTGGTAAGTCATGTGTGATTTCATTTATAGTTAAACAGGTGTAAATGTATCATTTGTGAACCACATCAGAAATGACTAAGCATCATCCAGGAACATATTATAATTTATGATGAAGGATGGGGATGATTAAGATTCCATTGTAATGTCATTGTGGTTGAATCTGTGAATGTATTCTTTGTAAAGTACAAACATATGCTTGATTGTCATCCATACAGATGTGATTGTGTCTGATGAATGATTGAGATTTCATTGTGATGCAAATGGTGTTAACATTTAAAGTTAGCATTTAATCTAGTCTTTCCTTTAGAGCCTAAGGCGGCGCATAGGGCAGACATCATGGCTCTCCATGTCTGTCGACCCGCCGCTACCCGTTGCAGTTCTTGGATGTTCGCCTGGCCGCCGAGTGGGCCCTCCAAGGAATTCAACAAGTTTGTGCGAAGCGTCCAACATTTGGAGCCAGAAATCTGATTCTGTGACAACGGAGAGATTTATGATGGCGGATTGTCAAGACGCCGATCACCCATCATGCGCGTCACTAATTAGATGACGAGGCATTTGAGCCATCGCAATGCTTTGTTTTAATTAGACAGTCGGATTCCCCTGGTCCATACCAGTTATGAGTTGGCTGTTGAATGTCAGCCGACGCGAACGACGTCGAAAAGTTAGCATTGGGAAATCAAATAAGTATAATTACTTATCATTCATGCACCTATGAATATCATGTCTGATGACTGAGTGAAGTTATCATCCATGCACATATGAATATTATGTATGAGGAATGAGTGAAATGATCATCTATGCACCTATGAATATTATGTCTGATGAATGAGTATGAGTGAGATGAAGAGACATGCTGAGAAGGGTATAAGCTAGCAATCAATCTCATTATAGAAGGCCACTTTCCTGTATAATGTCCTGTCTATCACAAGAGAATATGTTCGGCATAATCCAAACACTAATTAATCATTTAGTGCACTTCGACGCATGACACCACTTGGTATAACATATAATTCATGGTACCATCATCTCGGTTTGTGCCATAAGCACGACACAATCCATATTACATCACGTGTACTACAAGCATCTAGTTTTGTGTCTTAAGCAAAACCCCATTTTGTATTATAGATCACTCATGTTACAACATATGGGCTAGTGTCCTGGTGAATGTAACAATAATGAGATGATGATTGTAATAACAATAATGATGATGATGATTGTAATAACAATGATAATGATATGATGAGAATGATGATGATGATTGTAATAACAATGATGATAATGATGATTATGATGATGATAAATAAGGTAAAAGCATATTATAGACATGGTGAACAGGAGGGAAGATACTCGCCTTGAACCTTTTGATCAGAAAAGAATTCACCTGAATGCTATACAAGAATTGATACCATGATGTACTTATATTGTTTATAAGCAAAACTCATTGCAATGGGGAATGATTTTTTAACACCCTTAATTTATGAGACCTTTTTCTTTTAATGGAAAAAGGTGTAGAAAAGTAACTAGGTACAGAAGAGGATGGTAAACATAATTGTCAAATTCCAAATCAATCAAGGTATTACTTAACTTTGAGACCTGAGGACAGGCATAGCTGAAGATGAAACTGCACATCTGCTAGTTAGACCTTGAACACCTAATAGTGGAAGATTGGATTGAGAGCAAACAATTATGTTGGTGATAACTAATTGAGAACACCAAGACTATCTTTCTCCTATGTTTATTTTTCTCTAAGAACAAGATTCAGTTTATTTATTTCACTTGTTGTGTTCTTAGGAGTTTACAGCATTACATTTCTAATGTCATAGTGATGATACGATTAGATTATATTGATTGCTGAAATTTCAGATAGTAGCTTAGTACCGCGAGATCCAGACCTGACTAGGTTGAATGCAGCACTTTGTGGATGAAGCACCTTGTTGAGTGAGCACCTGGTTGAGTGATGTCCTTGATAGAGTAGTGCAGAAAGCTATTCACCTGCAACAAAAGTTCCATTTTCCTGAAAGAAGAGGTAACGGTTATGTAACATAATTTGCCTAAAAATGGAAAGTAAACCAAGAGCCAAGTAATATTCTACTCAGACCTGGAACATATCAACACGAAGAAGAAAACAACATATATCCATTGATTATAGCCAGAGAGTTCCACAAACCTGGAAGTGGAAAACCCATAGTGCATATTTCTTTATTTCAGTTACCCTAATGCCAGTTGAAGATGAGCAGTACATGTAACTGACCGACAGAGATATTGTTGGTGATATAATCAATATTTGTAGCACATAAATGATGTATTGTTATCATTAGATGGATGTGTCCTTATTGAATGAATAATATTGTAATTGTTTTGAATGCAATGCTTACAACCAAAGTTTATGTTTATTAAATCATAAAAAGAGGTCATGCCATTTATTGAGTGTTTTTACTTGTCATAGTCAATTGTTTTAACAACCCTAGATAAAATTAGGTTAACTGAGATAGGAGAGGCAAGGAACCACCAAATGGGGATTTTGAGTATAAAAGGGAAATACTTGTAATTGTTTTCCTACAGGTATTCCTTGGTTCTCTGAAACTCTATTTATGGACTCAAGCAGCTGAGCCATTAAAGGTTAACATAACTAAACGGGCAGGATCACATTGGGAAAGAGGAACTTAGTATCCTTTCTCTCTTTGGGATTGAGCCATCAATCCAGACATCCGACAACAGCCTTCGCTTATCCTTTAAAATCTTGTTTACTGTATCTACTTACTCATTAACTCTTACAGCCTTAGCTCACCGTTTAGCATATTGTCTATTGTATCTACTTATTCGTTAACTCTTACAGCCTTGGCTCATCATTTAACAGCTTGTTTACTGTATTTACTTACTCGTTAACTCTTACAGCCTTGGCTCATAGCTTAACATTTTGTTTACTATATCTATTTACACGTTAACTCTTACAGCCTTGGCTCATCCTTTAACAGCTTGTTTACTGTATCTACTTACACATTAACTCTTACAGTCTTGGCTCATCCTGTAACATCTTGTTTACTGTACCTACTTATTCGTTAACTCTTACAGCCTTGGCTCATAGTGTAACAGCTTGTTTACTCTACTTGCTCATTAACTTTTACAGCTCTGGCTCACGTGGGCAGCCATGGCCATCATCATCATCATAAGGAATTTACTCCTGCTATCAGTGATCTTGAGACAGAAGGCCCTTGCAACCCGTCTAAAATGTGTGCCGAGATTTATAGCCCGGTCTGTGGGACTGATGGCGTGACCTACCCAAATGAATGCTCCATTGAAATCGTAGCTCCATGCTCAGTCACAGTGGATCCTAATGGAAACTGCACTGAATCCACATCTCTGGAACCGTAAGCAATTTCCCGGATATAAAGAGAAGTGATTGCTTGAAATAAAGCAGTGACACTGTTCTAGGCTTGACATATTTTGTTTCTTTGAGGGCAAGTTTGTGTGGTTGCTTGTTAGATGGGTCAGTAATGAAAAATGTGGTCACTGGACTCATTAATGTTTCACCATTATCACCATCATCATCATCTTCGTCGTCGTCGTCACCAACGTTGTCGTCATAATCATTTCTGTCGCCGTCCTCGTCGTTGTCATTATCCCCATTAACATCGTCATGTTCATCATCAATGTCATTTCCATCATTAACGTCGACGTCCCCGTCGCTTGTTATCGTCCTCATTTTCATCATCATTATCAGCATTATTGGCTCCGTCCCTGTCGTTCTCGTCATCAGCATTATTACCAGCATCATCATTATCATCACCAATAATACTAGGGACACGGCCAGAGTACCAACTGGAAAGTACTGCCATAACTATGGTGCACAAATCCAGGCAATCAAGATATCAACAGAGACATTACTAAATACCAGCAATGGTACACAACCTGTGGTGCTATTTACGGTGGCAAAATTAGTACATGAGACGCTCCTGTATGGGAAATTGCCAGTACCACGGGCACTACTTTCTGTATCTGGCAGCCAGCGTAAGGTCACCGCACAGTGCATGCCATTTCATTGTGGAGTTCCCCGAAATGAGAGAGCTGATCGATTA
Source organism: Cepaea nemoralis (assembly GCA_014155875.1). Taxonomy (NCBI): domain Eukaryota; kingdom Metazoa; phylum Mollusca; class Gastropoda; order Stylommatophora; family Helicidae; genus Cepaea; species Cepaea nemoralis. The sequence continues at coordinate 500,088 of JACEFZ010021514.1, forward strand.
GCTAATGAAGAAGAAATAGAAGAACAGACTGATTTACCCGTTACATACAACCAAACGAATATGGTTAATCATTGTCATCATAATCATTATCGTCCCCGTCGTTGTCGTCATCATAATTTTCCAGTTGGGTTAACTCTCCCCTCACGGCCTCAATGTCCAACACAGTTTCATTTAACTTCCAACCCTGACCCATCCCCACACACACCCACCCCACCCCCCCCCCCACTCCTGCAGTGGTATAGTCCACTACTAACCCCTATTTTACCGTTCGCTCACAAGGCGACCTCCCTCCCCTTCCCGCAGTCCCTGGGCTTGTGACATTATTGACCTTTAGTCCATTGATCTGTGTTAACCACACATCAGGTTCATTCAATCCACTGATAGTCATCAACTGCGTTGATCGTTTAAGACGTGTCCAGCCACAAAGATACAGATAAGTAACCTTTATATTTTCTTGTAGTGTTTTGCTTATAGTTGTGTTGGTTTGTGTTTTTTATTCACATTAGTCAGAAAGCCTCACCAATCTGCTCAAGACGACTACCACGTTTATGACAGACCAAAATAAATCATTATTCTGCGCGGCAGAACAGGGCACAATAGATTACGCAACCACATGTATACGAACTTCATGATTGACGAATCAGCCATGTGCACATGCAGATTGGCGCCGCAGACAGCAGATCACATACTCCAAGACTGCCCAAAATACGACATACTAGGCAAACTTTCATGTCTAGAGAAACAACAGTGGAAGATAAACTATGTGGACTACTGAGAGAAGTAAAAAAAGACAGTTAATTTCATACAATTGACAACATTGCAGTTATAGCCAAATTTCAAACGAACGAAAGATGAAGTGAAATCTCATTATCGCCGTTTACGTCTTGTAGCCATTTTCATTATCATAATGTTCATCTGTACTGACGCCGTCCCCACCCCCTTCCCTGGTTGTCACCATCCTCATCATCAATGTTATTACTAACAACCCCTTCATTGTTTTCCTCATCATAATCATTTTCTACCCCATCGCTGTCATTATTATTATTGTCGTTGTCGTTATCACCACCAATGTCAGCATTGTTATCATTATTACCCTCGCCATCATGACGGTCATCATCATAATCATTATCGTCGCCACCATCATGATCATCGCCATCCTCATTCAATCAATCATGTGCCATGCCGGAAAGCGTGGGCGGTCATGACTCGCCATTTCACTCGATCACCAGAGTCGTGGATCATGTCATTGTTCTTGTCTCGACCATGCCATGTGGTCAAGCCATCCAGGTATTTACTTCTCGGTCTTCCCCTTGGTCTGTTCCCTTAGATCTTGCCAGTTGTCACTAAGTTCTCCAATCCATTTCTTCTCATAATATGTCCAAAAAATTTTGACTGTCTGCGTCTAATTTCTCTAATCAATTTACGATTTTCATTTGTCTCCTGTAGTACTTGGTCATTGGTTTTTCTGTCTGTCCATGGTATTCTTTGCATTTTCCTCAGAAACCACATTTCTGCAGCCATCAGATGTTTTCAGCTTGACTGCTCATTGTCCAAGTTTCACATCCATACAAAAGAACAGGCTCTATGTAGCACCTCAACACTCTTTTTCTCGTTACAGTTGACATCTTTTTATTGGTCCGTATGTTTTTCATCTTGCTAAAGGCTACTTTCGCCATGGCGATTCTTGTTCTAATCTCTTCAAGGCATCTCCCATCAGATGTTATGACTGTTCCGAGATAAATGTAACGATTCACTTGTTGAAGAATATTCCCATTTACTTGTATATTACATTGTGGTATTTCGTTCTTCCTAGTGATGACCATAATCTGTGTCTTTTTACAATTTAATTCTAACCCCAGTTGTTCACTGTGTGCAGCAACCGCATCTACTAATTGTTGTTAATCAATACTTAATAGGCTGATATTGTCCCACTTCATTATCAATCCTTATGGCAGCTTGTTGTTTCCAACCCTCATTATTTCCTCCATCCTCATTATTTTAATTATTCTCACCACCGTCGTAATTGTTAACATGGTCGTTGTCATCATAATTGTCGCTGTCAAGATCATCTCTGTCGACGTGATTGCTCCATCTGTCATCATCATCATCGTTGTCATTATCATCATCATCGCCGTCCTTGTCGTCATCAGCACCGATGTCAGCATTGTTATCACTGTTACCCTCATCATCATGACGATCATCATCATCATATTCATTATCTTCGTCGGAGATCAGCATGGCCGAATGAATAAGAGCGCTCGTTCTTAAACATTCGGTGTGCTGATGCCGAGGTAATTGGTTCAACCTCACACAATGGCCAGTTGGACTAAAATGTTGACTTCTCGTCCTTGACTTGGGAGCATAAATTACAAGTACCTCAGAAGTCGGAGTGGGCTCGCCTGTGGGCGAGGGACACTGGTAATAGGGATAACTAATCTACACGCAAAAGTCATTCCAGCTTTAGTTCAAAGCGATCGCCCCCCCCCCCCCCCCTCCAAAAAAAAAAAATGAACTATCGTCGTCGCCGTCGCCGCCACCATCAGGACCATCTCCATTCTCAATGACTTCACCGCCGTTATTATTATCATCATCAACAACGTTGTCGTTGTTATCATCATCATCATCATTATCGTCATAATATTTGCATATATGTCATTACTATCATTATCATCATACTAATGTAATATCTATCATTTTCGTCATAATATTATATCTCTCATTACTATCATTATCATCATAATATTTTAATCTCTATCATTACTATCATCATCATCATCATCATCTTCATCATCATCGTAGCTAATTTAAAGGTCTGGCGCTTCTTATAATTAATTCTAGATCAGTTACGTGTGCTACCAGCCTTGGTAGCAGCATGCTCATGGAACCGCCTAACAGCTTTAGCTGTGTGAGTTCGCTACCTTCTTCGTTTATCTGTTTATTCTTCATTGCAGCGTAAGCCCTAAACCAGATCACTGCAAGTCCTCCTATCCTTAGCTACCCATGCAGCTCTGCCCATGCCCTCCACATATTATTCATTGATGATTCTACTTCTTTTCTTCGTTTGTTTTTAGGTCTCCTTCTGTTTCTTTTGTCCCCGTAGATTCCAGACAAAGGCCTGTCTAGTTAAACTAGTCTCACGTTTTCTCATTGTATGTCCTATCTAGCCAGCGTCGTTTCTTGGCCTCTGAATTCATTGATATTTGTCTACTTGTAGTTTTCTCCATGACATTCTTTCATTCCATTGTATTCCTTCTACTTTACGTGGGCACCAATTCGTGAATGTTTGTAGATTATTCGTAACCGTTTTCGTTGTTCCACTTGTTTAAGATCAATAATCAGAATAGTCCTAGTTGACAAGAATAGCTTCCAAAGCTCTGAGATAGTTTCAGAATAGCTTCGTATACGCTGAGATAGTTCAGAATAGCTTCCTAGGCTTTGAGATCGTTTCAGAATAGCTTCCTACACTTGGAGGTCGTTTCAGAATAACCTCCTACGCTCTGAGGTAGTTTCATAATAACTTCCTACACTCTGAGGTCGTTTCAGAATAGCTTCCTACGCTCTGAAGTCGTTTCAAACTTGGTAAATGGGAACGAGGATTGCTGGATGTGAACCATTTGTGACGTTCACAACTCTCGTCTTTTCTGGTAAGCGCGGGTTCGAGTGCCCCGCACTATTAACCAAAAACCACGTCAATAAATACAATTGGAACTACACAAATCTTTCTTCTTTTTCTTTTGCCTTTCATTTCTCAAAGGAGCATTGACCCATAACCAACTCACCAGAAACAAGTTATAGACATGTGCATGATTGACTGAATTTTGCAGCAAACGTTTTCTACGGGTTGAAGTAGTCAGTCTCACACCAACCTCCCTTAGTCGCCTCTTACGACCTATGTGATAGATTACAGCGTTACTGTTATGTGTTTCCGCTACTTTTCCCGGTTACACCAGGAAAAATGCCGAGCCCACTGATCATCTGTGGACACTGCAAGATACTACCAGACTGCAAGAACATCAAGGAATATGTGTCACGCTAGATCTAGAGCGCCATGCTTGAAGCTAAAGATGAATAGTCAACTAAAGACGAATAGTCAACTAATGATAAATAGTCAACTAAAGACTAATAGTCAACTAAAGACGAATAGTCAACTAAAGACGAATAGTCAATTAAAGATGAATTGAATAGTCAAGAATAGTCAACTAACACATAATTTGTGTAGGCAGTCGCTACACTCTTAGGAAGATATTGAGGAGGAGATCTGAGCACTTATGGACAAATAGTTCGATGTGGAGTGAGAATGCTCTGTTAACAAATAACTAATTAACTAAATTACTAATTGACTGCCTGCCTGACTGAGTAACTACTATTTTACTAACTAACTAGCTAACTAATCAGCCAACCAACCAATCAGCCAACATACTAATCAGCCAATCAGCCAACCAACCTACTAACCAGCCAACTAACTAATTAATATTTTACTAACTAAATAACTAACTAGTTAACTGACTACCCAACCAACCAACTAACTGACTAAGATTTTACTAAGCAACTAGCAATCTAACTAATTAATTACTGACTAACTAATCATCAGTCTATCTTTATAGTTAGCTAGCTAGCTAACTAACTAGCTAACTAACATACTAATTAACAAATCACCTAACTACTATTTTAATAAGTAACTAGCTAACTATGCCAGCTAGCTAACTAACAACTAACTAAATAGCGGCTAACTAGCTAAGTAACAATTAATTAATTAGCTAACTCCAAAAATAGCAGTCAGCCTTATTGTGGCTCGTGAATAGATGATAATATCATAATCATAATCATCATCACTTTCTACTGTAACTCCGGACGTGGGTCGATGGGGTGTCATGATGGAAACTTCTGCAACTAGAGTCCTCCACTGCTCTCTGTCCTCCACAAAGAGCACAAATATCTGGAAGCAAATATTGCATTTTGTCCATTCTTTAATGTTAACAGTCAATAAATTTTCTCGGCCTTCCTCTTCTTCGTTTGCGAAATATATACCACCGAATTAACTGAACTTGGTGTTACAAGAAGTAGAAAACAAGTAGTTGGTTATCTAGCGAGAATCAAAATAAAGAAAATTATAGGCAATAAACTTCCACGCACTTATTCACACATTACGTACTCGTATATTGTGGTATACTACACGTGTGCTGAGTTTCTCCCCCACGTGTCGGTATATACGGGCATATACGGGAATAAAAGAACTATAACATATGGAGCATGCCGTAAGAGACGACTGAGGAGGGTTTGGTACTGTAGCTGACTACCCCATTCCGTAGAAAGGTGTAACTGCACACTCCAACTAACCACGAACAAGACTAAAGGTCAGGAAGAAAGATCAACTCAGCCGACCAAAATGAAAGGAGGATTTTCTTCTTCTTCTTTTGTTTTTAAAAAAATTTGTTCGCTCGCTTTCAAACTCAAGTGTAGTCCATATATATAATTCTACTTCTAGTGCACTAGACTGATTTTTACGTGTGGATTAGCTTTCCTTATTGCCAGTGTCCTTCGCCATTAGACGAACTCACGCTGACTTCAGAGGTACTTGTAAGTTACATGCTCAAGTCAAGGACGAGAAGTCAACATTTTAGTCCAGCTGTCCGGTATCGGGATTGAACCCCTTACCTCGGCATCAGCACACCGGATGTTTAAGAACACGCGTCCGTATACATTCGGCCAACCTGACCTACGGAAAAGGCTTTCATTAGAGGCGACGTGCAAATTATGGACCATTCTGGAAGATTACCGTATACAAGGACAATTACAAGAAAATATTATAGCCATCAATTTTACAGTAAAAACACACGAAGATATGTTCACAGTCAATGCAGGAGTGACACGGATATGCGCTTCACACTTGAAAGGACTTATTCAGAAAATTGTTAACTCTTTATATTAGACGGAAACAAACCACCCCCAACCACAATAAATCAGCCTGTGGTCGCAGACGATCAGTGCCTGTTTGACAGCCTTGATGGCAGACTTTAGAATCGTACAGCTGAGTTTCACATGCAGAATATACAATGTAAAAATATATCAACATGGCAGTAATGCTGGTTAGCAGATCTCCTGGTCCACTAAATGTACAAATAAATAGCACACCTCTGAAACAAGTTAAATGTAAATATCTAGACCAGTGGTCCTCAACCTTTTTTTTTTGGCCCGTGCCCCCCTTCACCATATTTTCAGAACGTCATTCCCCCCCCCCCTTCCTATCAAAAATTTGGCCCGTGCCCCCCTTCACCATATTTCAGAACGTCATTCCCCCCCCCCCCCTTTCATATTTCCTACCTAAAAATCCCCCACCCCTACACAGTATACGTAAAAATGGAAGGTAAATATGTTAAAACAGGTCTAGACATCCACATAAAACGTGATTTGTAGGTCTACTTACTTTATAAAATGAATTTTAGAAGGATGAGACGTGCATTACTGTAAAGTATGAAGGGAAAAGTAATATCAAGTAATCGGTTCTTGTATTAACGCGATCTTGAAATGATCTTCATCCCCCCCCCCCCCCCGGAAACCCTAAAATTCCCCACCGGTTGAGAACCTACTGATCTAGACAGTATGATCACAACGGGTGGCAGGATAGACCGACAAATCGAAATCAGATGTCGAATAGTAAGTGTGCTTACATATCAACTGATTCCCATATTGAAGGACTACCGGTACAATGTGGCGAATAGGCGGATGAATTGTCTAATTTTTTTTTTTTTTTTTGGCGTTCGCTTGCTTTAAACTCAAGCGTTGCTTATACACATGTTACTACGCCTAGTAGTTGCCATTACTAAGGAGTGCACTGGGCTGATATTTGCAAGTGGATTAGCTTTCCCTATTGCCAGTGTCCCTCGTCATCAAGTGGACCCACTCCGACTTCTGAGGTAAGAAATTGCATATTATAATACTGTTGTTTGTTCATCAAGAATGATGATGACAATTCATTTCATCCAGTGAGGTTGAAAGTATGGGGCCGTGATTTCCAAGATGGCTGATAAGGCCTGTTTTGGCTCGAAATGTTCTTTGACAATGTGGGCAAAGAATAATTGACGTTCCAGGAGGAGGATCTCCTGCAGTGGTTTTTCTATCCAGCCTTTTCTTCACAGCTCTTGCAGTCCTGGTTGCTTCACAAGTGACTGCACCCTTATGTAATGATGTACGCCACGAATTACGGTCTTTAGCAGCAGTCTCCCGGGTGTCAAGATGTATTCCAATAGCTTTCAGTGAGATTTTCAGAGTGTCTTTAAAGCGTTTCCTCTGGTCGCCTTAGGAGCGTTTACCACAACGCAGCTCGCAATTTAAAAAAAAAATTCATTTAGGGAGCCTGTGATCTGGCATGCGAGTCAAGTGACCGGCCCAGCGGATCTGATTATTCATTAGTATAGTGTGGATACTGGGCATGGACGCTCTTTCTAGAACTTCAGTGTCTGGGATCTTGTCTTGCCATGTAATCTTCAATAGCTTCCTAAGGCAGACAGTGTGGAAGTGGTTTAATTTCCTAACATGTCGCTGGTAAACAGTCCAGGTTTCACAATCATATAGCAGTGTGGTTAATATTAATGCTTTGTAGCCTTTCAGCTTTGTTTGTAGGCTTATTCGATTTCTGTTCCACACATTCTTGTACAGTCTGCCAAAGGCCGCGCTGGCCTTGGAGATTCTTGCATTCACTTCTTATCAATTGTGGCAGCTTGTGACAAAGTGCTGCCAAGATAAGTGAAGTTGTCCACAAAACTTAGTCTATGACCATTTACTTTGATATTCGGCTCGATGTGATTAGTCCCTGGAGCTGGCTGGTACATAACTACAGTCTTCTCCAATTTGATATTGAACCCAAAGTTGGCACAGACACATGAGAAAGCTGAATCGTTGTGCTGCATGTCTGACTCTGAGTAGGCATACAGAGCTCAATCGTCAGTAAACAGGAGCTCTCTGACGGTGTCGCTGGTAGTTTTGGTTTTAGCTTTCAACCTTCTGAGATTGAACAACTTTTCATCCATGCGTTAGTTGATGTCTATTCCAATGTTGTCGTTTTCGAAGGCTATTTGTCAGCACAGCTGAACGAGCAGACCTAGACACCGTCTAAACACAACGGAATGATCAATTATTTCGAACGATGAGAGAGCCCATGGAGATGTGGATATACAGATGTCGTATTTCATGGAAACAAAACCAATCAAATATAGTGGTTCTAGAAAAACTGGGAATGAAAAGAGAGTTGATTAAAGAAATAAAAAAGAGACAAGTGAAATATTTCAACATAACACTCTTATAAAAACCATTCTGGAGGGTAAGGTTGAAGGCAAGCGAGCAAGAGGTAGACAACGGTACAAGTGGGAAGATAACACCAGGAGATGGACAAACAGAAATGTGACAGAATGTGCAGTCAGGGCGAGAGACAAGCAGTGTTGGAGATTCAATGCAGCTAATCTTCATTGTGGAGACGGCACCTGATTGATTGAAACACAGGGGACCAAAGATAACATATATACACTTCTTTTTCCACCAGCTCCTACCTCCTCTTCCATATTCTGTTCTTGCTTTTCTTCCTCCCCCTCTTCCTCTACCACCTGGACTCCGTCATTCGGTTCACGAATACAAAAACGGGGTACCCTGGGGGTCGTCGTAGGAGCTGTGGAGTTCGTGCTGTGTGCGGCGCTTTCGCCACGTCGCTTTGCAGAAAATGGACGATCCAAATGGGATACAACCATGTGCAATGAAGCTGAATATCTTGCATTTAAATCCTTTTTATACATCATTACCATCGCCACCAACTTTTTTACTTATTCCTCCTCTCTTCTTCGTCTCCTGCATCTTCTTCTTATTGTTCTAGCGAGTGATATCCATTAAACTGCCACTTGACATTTCGTCAGAAACATTTACATCAATACAATCATTAAATTAAATTCATCAGCACAACCTGCACACAGTTTATACAACATGTACCATATCATCATCATCATCCGTTATGCAACCAGCAATGGCAAACTACTGAACGTAAACTAGCCAAGAGATTACAACAGCAAAAAATGATGGCGTTGACTGCAACGTTCTATAAAGGATATGCAACAAACTAACTTTAACTATATCATCATCCGTTATGCAACCTGCATGCAATTTATACAACATGTACTATAGCAGTGGTGCTCAACCGGTGGGGAATTCCTCCCCGGGAGGGGGGGGGGGGGGTGGGGGGGGGTTAGGGTTTCCGGGGGGGGGGGGGGGTTACGATTGTTTCAAGATAGCATTAATACAAGAACCAATTACTTGATATTGTTTTTCCCTCTAAATTTTACGGTTATGCACTTCTCGCCATAATGAAATTCGTTTTATAACGTAAGTAGTCTGGGTCACAAATGCAATGTTTTCGGAGACACTGTTTGGTCATCTCTGGAGCTACAGAGTTCGCGCTGTGTGCGCTGTTCTTGGCAGGCGGCTCACCGTTCTGTGGAGCGAGACCAAGCCATGTCGGTTAAAACCTGGTGCAATTAAGCAGATCTTCAAGCCTTAATCCTGCATGGGAAATGTGTCTCAGCTTTAGGATGATGTTCAAAGAATCCTTAGTGTGCCAGCTTGACTACATGCACAGTTACAGAGATGACTGCATTGACTGCATTCATATGATGAAAATACAGCTGCTTCGTGACTTACCTATTTCATTAATACATATACAACTTAAACATGATCTCAGCTGATAAGATAAGAGACGCAGTATAAATAAGACAGCTGAAGTCTCTCACAGCTCTACCTGAACACGTCCCAGAGTTAAGCTTCGGTCGAAACATGTTGAAACAAGTTACTTTAGCTGTCCTGGTTATAACCATCCTTGGAATGGGTAATGTATATCCTGTACTGTTAACCATTTATCTACCTACATACTTGACTGCAAATCTACCTACATGTATGTCTGCAAGTCTGCCTTGCATTAGTCTGTCTGCAAATCTACCTACATATATGTCTGCAAATCTGCCTACATGCATGTCTACAAATCTACCTATTTGTCTGTCTGCAAATCTACCTGTATGTTTGTCTACAAATCTACGTGCAAGTCTGTCTACAAATCTACTTGCATATCTGTCTGAAAATCTACCTGCATGTCTGTCTGCAAATCTACCTACATGTCTATCTGCAAATTTACTTACATGTCTGTTTGCAAATCTACCTACATGTCTGTCTGCAAATCTACCTGCATGTCTGTCTGCAAATCTACATACATGTCTGTCTGCAAATCCACATACATGTCTGTCTGCAAATCTACCTACATATATGTCAGCAAATCTACCTACATATATGTCAGCAAATCTACCTGCATGCCTGTCTGCAAGTCTACCTATATGTCTGTCTGCCAATGTACCTACATGTATGTCTGCAAATCTACATGCCTGTCTGCAAATCTGTCTATCAATCCATCCATCCACACATCCGTGGTTGACCCCCGAAGTTTTACTTGTGTGGAAGTCTAAGAGAGCGTTAACTAACAGCAACAGAAATTACGAAAGACACCACAAAGCACACAAGAGAGGGCTGGAAATGGTGAAAAGGGAGAGAGTTGAGAAGTTCAAGCTCTGTGCAGCAGAAGGCATGAAAGCTAACTATGATAACTTCATGAGTGAACCCATGACAACGGACATGGAGAAAGAAGAAGCTTTCCTGGAGAGGTTATAACACATAAAGATCAGAAGGATGAATATAGCAGGGAGGCTGTTAGAGAGGAACTAGCATTTGTCATCCAGGACCACGGCAATGAGGATGATATACAAGAAGAAACAGTGAAGGACTGCACCAGGACCTGACAGAGTCAGGTACTCCCATACGAAAGATATGGGTGATGGAGACTTGGAGGAGGTGGCTACTTGTTTTACTCTGAGCATTAGCACAGCCGGTCTCCCTGGTCGAGGGGTTAGCAGCTTTCTCCGTAACCCCGAATACTATCGTGGTTGACGTGAGCGAGAGAATTGGAAGCGGTTGGAGTCGCACCAGTGACTAATGAGAGTATGGGGCCGGTCGTTCAGAAAGCGATGGCAAACTACTGAGCGTAATCTTGCCAAGAAATCAACAATCAGCTGAAAGATGCTAATGTTGACAGCGATGTCCTGTAAAGCAAATGCAAATGCAAAAAAAAAAAACATTAGCACAGCGTCAGTGCCCCAAGAGTGGATGCACAGATATGCAATCCCACTATAAAGCCAGGCCAGGACAATTCATGACGCAATGGCTATAGGATTATCACCTTGCAGAATACATTTGGCAAGGTATTGGAGAAGATTATTGCTCTTATACTACATACATTCTTGAAAAGGGAAAATCTTCTACTAAGATGGCTGAGGAGTTACCGACCAAGGAAAGACATATGGTCAAACGCAGCGATTTTGGCGTTTCATTTTTATGAGGGATTCCAGGAAAGAATGGCAGAAGCGTGGATCTTGCGGACGCATATAGCGGAGTCAGATATAACCTCTTAATGCACACTAGTATGGAGATGAGTGTTAGTCTCTGGGTGGTGAATTGGATAGCCGCTACCCTGCACTCTCGTACGGTTGCTCTTCGCATGGACCTCGGAGACGCGCATTATTACCCCGGGATTACCACAAGGATCTGCAATATCGCCAATGCATTTCAATGTATACACAAGCAGATTACATGCATTGAAGCACCAGGGATTGCAAGGACACTGACGTTTGTAGATGATGTCCTCGTGTACAGGCAAGGGAGAGACAGGATGAAAATAGCGCGAAAGTTGCAGGAGACAGTTAACAAAGTAATCGAACTGGTGTACAGAGATGGACAGTGTTAATAATCCAGTCTGTGTTGTGGTGCTCTCTGGACAAAAGGAAATTTAAGACTGATGTCCCAAGTCTGGCGAATAGAGACGTTGACTGAGAGAGCGAGAGAGAGAGAGAGAGAGAGAGAGAGAGAGAGAGAGAGAGAGAGAGAGAGAGAGAGAGAGAGAGAGAGAGAGAGAGAGAGAGAGAGAGAGAACTAGGGTACCTGAAATCACCTTCGACGGAGGTCTGTCGTTCAGAGATTGTATGGAAGCAGATTTTATGAGATCTAAGAAGGGCTCGGTGCGCTGAATATTGGGAGAGGTGATGGTGGGTCAGAATGCTCGTGGAAGTCAGACTTGCCCAGGGTCATACAAACATAATATTCTTGACGGTTTGCCACCTGGTGATGTGATCGTCTACACGGATGGCTTCGTGTTGGGAAGTGAAGATGTTGCCTGGGGTTTCTTGGCGAGGGAGAGGGGGCGTGGCTAGGGCTGGTGGGCGGTGTTTGATGCGGGAGAGCCTGGTATATGGTACCACTGCATCTGATCTGGGGATAGAGTGGAAGCGGACACGCCGGACACGTCTGCCACTGATACCATTAGTATTGGGACTCTTTGCTGGCTGGTGCAGATGAGAACGGAGCACGTATGGGAATGTCCCAAGTACTGTGATGTTGGTTCTTGACTCAACTCAACTCAGCTCAACTCAACTCAGCTCAACTCAACTCGAGTCATCTCAGTCTCCCATGCAGCAGCCAAGTCAAAGTATTTCTGCATACTGTTTCCACGAAGAATTTTGATGATGTATGCAGTGAAAAGTATAGATGGGAGCTTTCATAATAAAAATAATACATCATGTTATATTTGATATTACAACCATTTATGTCTGAAATAACAGGTCATTGATCTATTTCCAGCCAACAGCGCTAGCCTATCGCAGATTCTCCCGTGTCTGATGATGACCGACGTGTACTGCTTGGATGTGTATGAGCCCGTGTGTGGCGCGAATGGGGTCACGTACGGTAACGCCTGTAGCATGAACCAAGCCACGTGCGGTAAGGTTGCCGTGGCCTTCAAGGGAGCTTGTGACAGTGTGGCGACCGTGTAGACAATAAAATCTCACACTCGATGATAGCAGTGTTCAGTTCTGCTTCAATTTGTGTTAGATATATGTTAGTGGGGGGCCGCCGTGGCTGTCCTGGCTGGACGCTGGTCTGCCGGCCCGGTGCTCATGGGTTTACATTCATATCTAGGGGGATTATTACAATGAGCTTCTTTTCTGGTCGACTCAGCCTAAAAGTGAGTACCAGGACATGTTTCAGTAAGAAGGCTTCTTAGGGATGCGTGATAATCGCCACATCACACTCCGAGCGCCAGTTGACTTATTAAAATCTGAGTCCTGCATTATCCTCATCAAGATCATCATGTTCCACCTCAGCCGCCAAATGTCTAGGAGGGAATAGTTGAAGTTCCAGCTCCGGATGAGTGGCATTGGATAGTGTCATTCCATGTGATCGTACAATGTCTTTGATGTCGTCAGTCTATTTTCTTCTCGGGAGTCCTCTTTGCTCCCGTATCAGAACTTCGTTGATGTAGCGCCAGTGCTGGTAACTGATGGCATTACATTCTAACGAGATGACCAACTCCTTCTGATTTTCAATCAGTGGCACACGTTGCTGATTCCACTGTCTGTTTGAAAACATAATTTCCTACCAGGTCTTTGTCTAGTAATATAAACTAAATTCAACTAAAGGCGCGTGAAAGAGGCCTTTACTTTATTTTTTTTATAAATGAGGGGGCTTTAAATGAAAACCTTAAAAGTGTGATAGAAATTACAATAACCATGCCATTGTCTTGTGACCTGTCAATGTTATTGCTAAGGATGTCAAGAGTGTTAAGAATGTGACATCACTGTGCAGACGAACATGATGCCGTCATAACGACAGTTTAAAGATGGTCGCCCCACTTTTGACATGCACCAAAAAGAAGCAGCGTTCTGTTATCCGTTGTTGTTTTAATCAGTGAAGAAGTAATACCTATAGAAATTCATTGGCGAATGAAGGTCCAGTATGGCGATGCATGATTGTCAGTTCATCAAGTGTATGAGCGGAGTAGGAAGTTTCAAAACGGCGTGACTTGGTAACAGACTTTTTGGTCCGATAAAGAGGTACAGCACACGCGACCAAGATAATTGTTTTTTTCCAGAAATCCATGCACTTTATCGGCGCTGCAGGACTAGCACTGAAAGTAGCTGTGACTACATCGAAAACGTATATATTTGTTCTTTACTTTTTCAGATTATATTCCCCCTCTCCTCCTCCCCCCCCCCCCAAAAAAAATCGGTTTTCATTTGAAGTGTTAGTATTTCATTACTGGCCATTTTCGGAGCCTTGGATATCATCATTCTTTTGGTTGTTGTCGTGGCGTTTATGCCATGAGTCTGCCAGTCCAATTGTTTATTTTTCTCTTGTCTTTCGTTCTACATGCCTTCAGCCAAAGACATTTAGTGTTGGTGTTGGCTGTATTCCTTATGATTGTTGCATTGTTTTGTGGATTTATTTCTCAACATCAGAACAGCACATGGACAATACAGACTTGAATCCAATAGGAACGTAGTCTAACTCAGCAACCAGAACTTTAACTATAGTCAAAATCAAACATGGCTTCTCCTAGCCACACCCCAAGCTTTCCATTCACCAATGACACATTCTGGCAGACCTGTCTTTCATGCCAATCTAATAGGCCACACATTTGTTACTTAACAGATTCAGTGCCAAAATAAAAGTAGGTTTGGATCAAACATAAATGGATGGCAGAAAATGGAAAGTAGGGGCGTGTCACAGATATGACTTAAAAGTTGTTAACATAGTAGCAGACATGTTGCATTATACATCAAATAAAACGGTTTTGATTAGGGAAAACTACTGTATATAAGCCCATGGCATATACGGGAAATGGCTTAAGACGCTAAATCATCCATGGTATTTATTCATTTAATCGATTCCATATATTGTTATACGGTTTTCATCATTTTTATTTTGTATTTTCAAGTTTCATATCTCCCGAGTCGACCACGTCTGCTGACTGTGAAAATACATTTAGAAGAAAAATGCATGCTCGATAGCAGAAACCTGATGTGAGAATTGTGAGTTGGGACTCTCACATTTATATAGGCTCGAGTCCACGGAGGAAAAAGTGTCCAGTCTGTCCTTCCCGAAGCAAACGACGAGAGCTGGCATGGAAGTCTTGTCCGACCGCGCTTGTGCCATTCTCAGGGAAACGTCCTAACCAATACACCAATATACCCGCTCCAGCTGTGTTATGCCGGTCTCTCTGGCTGTGGGGTTACAACACTTTCTCTCTGTAATCCCGTTTATCACGCAGAGTCTCGTAGCGGAGCGAGAGCTGAGGCGGTTCGACCCCCGCTCGTGACTTGCGGGATACTGAGCCGGCCGCTCAGAAAGCAATGGCAAACTACTGAGCGTAATCTTGCCAAGAGATCAATATACAGCTGAAAGATGCTGGTGTTGTTGACAGCTAAGTCCTGTAAAGGATATGCTAAAAAAAAAGAAGCTGTGTTATAAACAATCTGATATTTTGCCCTCAAGACTGCTTGTTTATCTAAGGGAACTAAGCTGCTTTCAGTTTGCTTTGAGCTTGTTAATATGGCTTATTTCCCTTAGATTAATAGGACACAAACTCGCTCCAATCTATGTCTGAATACTCGTTTACTGTAAAAAAAAAAAAGAACTGTCATCTACTGCCTATAGTACCTTGCGGTGTAGGACGAGAAGAATGAGAGGGGGGGGGGGGGGAAGAGGAGGTGTCTTGAGCCTGAGGAAATAAGGCCGCCTGGCATGTACAGTCGTCACGAACTGTACAGGTTAGGGTTTTCTTTTTACTCCCCGACAGATACATACCACACCTTACCGAGGTTCGAGCCTGGGTCTCCGCGAGGAGAACCCAGTGTTATTAGCCACTCGGTCAGCTAAATCCCAATAAAGTTGGCTTATTTGCCTTCGATAAATAGGACAGAAACTAGTTATGGCTCCAACCTCTTATGTCTGAATACACGTTTACTAAGGCCGGTAAATATGGCTTATTCCCGTTGGATAAACAAGAAACCAAGTGGCTATGGTTCCGGTCTTGTAAGACAGACTTATACTTATCCTGGTAGACGTGGTTAATTTCCAATACAAACAATAACAATAACAAAATAAAATAAAATAAAAACACCTCGGCCAGTTGGCTAAGATCAAGGTGTAGTATCTGCACTTGACCTTGCCAGGGCCACCAGCAGGGGCGGTCATCCGAATGATACACGGGGACGTGGAGACCTGATGGGGCGGTTCTGGGGAACCGCGTGCCCTTATTACACATTTAAAAACAAAACAGAGAAGCCATTACACCGTTTGCACAACAATCACCTTCGGATTAAAATATTCTGTGAGGGTAAAACCGTGGGCAGTTGCTTTTGGCTGACTCAATCACAGGACTATCAATCTGAGCCGGTGATGGACCCTAACTATAACTTCTCCTTGAGGTTGAACGGGATAGGGGTAATGGTAGAATCGAAATCGAAAAGAGAAACCAAGTAGTTTCGGTATCTGTCCCGCATGCCTGGCGATGTCCACTTTTACGTGTCCTTAACAGTTAGTTGCATGTCTTTTACAGTCAATCGCAGCATTGTAAGGGGGCGGGCAGCGAGGGGGAAAGGGTGGAATGGGGGGGGGGGGGGGGCTGATTGTGATTTTAGGCAAGTTTAAGTTCAGTAGTCTGCCATTGCTTTCTGAACGACCGTAACTCATACCATTGTACAGAATGATCAATGGGAAATGTTGAAGAATTCAATCAGTTTGGTTGCAGAGACAACTATTCCAAAATTAAAGAAAGTGGGTCGTAAGAAATGGATGGCTAAAGAAATTTACAACTAATGGAAACAAGAAGACTCAACAAAAACAATCCTGCCAAATGTGAAGAAAATCACAGACAAGTCAGAATATTATGGCAAAAGAAGCATGGCTTGATAAAAATTGCATAGAATTGAAAACCCAACACAACAGTCAAAATACCAAATTAGTGCACAATAGACTTCGGGAACTTACTAATAAAAGAACCAGTACATCAACAGGCTGTCTAAAAACTAAAGGTGGCAAAATCATAATAGAAAAAGATGAGATTTTACATGCATGGTCAGATTTTGTGAAAAACTGTTATGATGATAACAGAGATGAACAGTATGATATTTGATTTAATAATGAAGGACCACCAATTTTGAAGATGGAGGTTCGGAATGTTCTTAAGCATATGAAAGCTGGCAAGACCCCCGGTTCAGATAACATCACAACAGAAATTATTAAAGCTTTATGAGAATATGGAATAGATAAAGTCACCAGACTGCTGAACACATTATATGATACTGAAGATATACCTTCTGAATTATGTAATTCTGCATTTATTGCAATCCCAAAGAAATCAGAAGCCTTGGAATGTGATCAACATAGAACAATTAGTATAATGAGTCATATCACGAAGATTTTGCTAGCGAATTATCATGCAAAGAGTGTGGAAGAAAATACAACCTGAAATAGGGGGAGAACAATGTTGGTTTGTAGAAGGAAAAGGTGCAGTAAATGCTGTGTATATGCTGCGATCAGTTATTAAACCTTCTATAGAAATAAACAAAGATATACATCTTTGCTTTATTCACTAAACAAAGGATTTCGATAGAGTAAGACATGTTAGCATGGTAGATATGCTTGCAGATCTACAAATTGATGGGAAAGACATTAGACTTATAAAAAACATATATGGAAACAACAAGCTGCCATAAGAATTGATAATGAAGTGGGGCAATATCAGCCTATTAAGAGAGGTGCGAGGCAGGGATGTGTAATGTCTCCAGGTCTTGTTTTTCCCTATACAGTACAGTGAAAATATTTTTCGAAATATAGAAGATATAAAAGGAATCATCATTGAAGGGCGAAACATCAATAACATTAGATATGCAGATGACACAGTATTGATTGCAGACAATGAGCAGGATCTGCAACAATTAGTAAATGCGGTTGTTGCACACAGTGAACAACTGGGGTTGGAATTAAATTGTAAGAAGACACAGGTTATGGTCGTCACTAGGAAGAACGAAGTACCACAATGTAATATACAAGTAAATTGGAATATTCTTCAACAAGTGAATCGGTACAATTATCTCGTAACAGTCATAACATCTGATGGGTAACTGAAGAGATTAGAACAAGAATCGTCATGGCGAAAGTAGCCTTTTAGCCAGATTAAAAACATACTGACCAATAAAAAGATGTCAATTGAAAGAGAAAAAAGAGTGTTGAGGTGCTACATAGAGCCTGTATGTTTGTATGGATGTGAAACTTGGACAATGAGCAGTCAAGTTGAAAAACATCTGATGGCTGTAGAAATGTGGTTTCTGAGGAAAATGCAAAGAATACCATGGACAGACAGAAAAACCAATGACCAAGTACTACAGGAAACACATAAAAATTGTAAATTGATTAGAGAAATTAGACGTAGACCGTCACATTTATTTTTGACATTTTATGAGAAGAAATGAATTGGAGAGCTTGGTGACAACTGACAAGATCGAAGGGAACAGACCAAGAGGAAGACCAAGAAGTAAATACCTGGATGGCTTGGCCACATGGCATATTCGAGACAGGATCACTGAGCTTATCCACGGATCTGGTGGTCGAGTGAAATGGCGAGTCATGACCTCCCGCGCTATCCGGCATGGCACATGATGGATGGATGGATTCCACATAAACTGTGATCTATTTTCACGTGTGTCTTCTACTTTTCGGTTTATGATTACTGCCAACAAAATGTTATTTATTTTTTTAATAAATGCGTCTTACCGTTTTGGTTGAATTGTTACAGAATTCATTAATTCTTGTTTCAGTATTGTCTTTAGAACTTTCTTGTATGTTATCTTGTCACACAATGACATTCATCCCGTTTAGACAGCTGTGTTTTCTGGGCATCTATAGAGAAGGTCGGTCTCTGTGGCTAAGGGCTTGCGAACGCTGTTTGTGAGCGGTGTTGGTTTTTTCGAAAAAGGTATAGGAGCCGGTCGTTCAGAAAGCAATGGCAAACTACTGAACATAAAATTTGCCCAGGAATCACGAACAGCGAAAATGCTGGGGTTGACTGCTACGTCCTGTGAAGCTTAATTTTTTTTTTAAATAGAGAAGGTAGTTAGCCATTGCTTCCCTTCTTGGCAGTGAAATTACTGGTCGCTGACCATAGCCATAGTCGTCATAAAGAGAACCTCGGTCTACCATAGCGTTCTACGTATGTATGTATACATGCTTGCATGCAGGTATGTATGTAGTAGGTGTGCGAGTAGGAAGGCATGTAGTTAGTTGGGTAGGTAAGTAAGTAGGTAGGTAGATAATGCGTACATTGGTGGGTAAGTTGGTTCCCAGATATGTATGTTTGTACTTATATTTGTATGTAGGTACTTATGTAAGAAAGTGTGTTGGTAGGAAGGTGTGTAGGAAGGAGGTTTGTAGTTAAGAATGTAGGTAATCAGGATCGTATATAGGTAGGTAGGTAAGTAGGTACACGGGTATGTATTTAGTTAGGCAGATATATAGGTAGGTATGTAGGTTAGTATTAAAGTAGGTGCATAGGTATAAATATATGTATAAATTATGTTACTTCGTTAGGAAGATATGTAGGATGGTTGGTAGACAGCTAGCTAGGTAGGAAGGTAGGTTGGTTGGTTGGATTGGGTAGGTGGGTAGAAAAGTAGGTTGATTGATTGATTGGTTGGTTGTTAGGTCTATAATTCTGTATGAAGCTGACACAAGCGAACATAATACTGTCCCCAGCTTAGACACGGCCCAGGAGTATTGAATCCGACATCCCATGACATCAAACCAAATCCCAGCTGGCAATTAGTTTACTCCGGAAAAGTTAGCAAACATTATAGACGCGCAGGCCACCCATTTCAGGCTGTGATAATCTCCTCATTATTTCTCCTCTCGCGCTAGAAGAATAGCCAAGCTGTCTGAATAAAGTCATGAAACCCGTTCCTTTCAGGTGTCAGCCTGCATCGACATGTCTCAGGTTTCATACTTCACCCCTTCAGTGCTGCCGCTGTTCTGCCACATATTTCTTTCAATTAGTGCTTTGAGACCAATTGGGGGACTCCACACCCATCATGGAGTTTGATCAACACTGGGCATTGTGTCAAATTGTTGATTCCCTAGAATTAGTGGTGCTCAAATAGTGAATGTGGTTCCATCGTTTACACAAGCGTGAATTACCTCAGCGACTAAAGTACAGAGACTGGCGACCTAACCAGTTGAATGATTAATTTATTGTCACTATAACCAGCTGAATTATCAATTAAGTGATACCATAACAGTTGAATTATTAGTTGTGTGATACCATATCCTGTTGAATTATTAATTGTATGATACCCTAACCAGTTGAATTATTAATTTAGTGATAATATAACTAGTTGAATTATTAATGTAATAACACTATAATCTGTTGAATTATCAATTTGGTGACACCACAACAGTTGATTTATTAATTATTATTTTTACACAATAACTATCTGAATTATTAATTTTATTATACCCAAACCTGTTGAATTATTAGTGTTGTTACACTGTAACCAGTTATTGAATTCTTAGTTTTGTAACACTCTCACCAATTGAATTATCAGTTTTATAGCACTCTAACCAGTTGAATTATTAGTTTTGTGGCATTCTAACCAGGTGACACGTTATTCTAGTGGCAACTCAATCAGTTAACTATTTATTTTTTGTGATACCCTAACCATTTTAAATATTACTTTGTGATACTTTAATCTGTTGAATTATTAGTTGTGTGACACCGTAGTCAGTTGAATTATTGGTATTGTGATACCCTAACCTGTCAACACATTATTTTTGTAACACCTTAACTAGCTGTAATATTATTGTCTGACACACTAAACAACTGAATGATTAGTTTTGTACTCTCTAACCAGTTGAATTAATAGTTCTGTAGCACTCTAACCAGTTAAATCATTGGTTCTGTAACTCTCTAACCAGTTGAATTATTAGTTCTGAAGCACTCTAACCAGTTGAATTATTACTAACCAGTTGAATTTTTTGTTCTGTAGCTCTCTAACCAGTTAAATTATTGGTTCTTAGCTCTCTAACCAGATGAATTATTCATTCTGTAGCTCTCTAACCAGTTGAAATTTTGGTTCTGTAGCTCTCTAACCAGTTAAAGTATTGGTTCTGTAGCTCTCTAACCAGTTGAATTAATCATTCTGTAGCTCTCTAACCAGTTGAATTTTTGGTTCTGTAGCTCTCTAACCAGTTAAAGTATTTGTTCTGTAGCTCTCTAACCAGTTGAATTAATCATTCTGTAGCTCTCTACCCAGTTAAAGTATTTGTTCTGTAGCTCTCTAACCAGTTAAAGTATTTGTTCTGTAGCTCTCTAACCAGTTGAATTATCATTCTGTAGCTCTCTACCAGTTGAATTTTGGTTCTGTAGCTCTCTACCAGTTAAAGTATTTGTTCTGTAGCACTCTAACCAGTTGAATTATCATTCTGTAGCTCTCTACCAGTTAAAGTATTGTTCTGTAGCTCTCTAACCAGTTGAATTAATCATTCTGTAGCTCTCTAACCAGTTAAAGTATTGGTTCTGTAGCTCTCTAACCAGTTGAATTTTTGGTTCTGTAGCTCTCTAACCAGTTAAAGTATTGGTTCTGTAGCTCTCTACCAGTTAATTATTCATTCTGTAGCTCTCTAACCAGTTGAAAGTATTTGGTTCTGTAGCTCTCTAACCAGTTAAAGTATTGTTCTGTAGCTCTCTAACCAGTTGAATTATCTTCTGTAGCTCTCTAACCAGTTGATTTTTGTTCTGTAGCTCTCTAACCAGTTAAAGTATTTGTTCTGTAGCACTCTAACCAGTTGAATTAATCATTCTGTAGCTCTCTAACCAGTTAAAGTATTGGTTCTGTAGCTCTCTAACCAGTTGAATTAATCATTCTGTAGCTCTCTAACCAGTTGAATTTTTGGTTCTGTAGCTCTCTAACCAGTTAAAGTATTTGTTCTGTAGCTCTCTAACCAGTTAAAGTATCTTCTGTAGCTCTCTAACCAGTTGAATTTTGGTTCTGTAGCTCTCTAACCAGTTAAAGTATTTGTTCTGTAGCTCTCTACCCAGTTAAAGTATTTGTTCTGTAGCTCTCTAACCAGTTAAAGTATTTGTTCTGTAGCTCTCTACCCAGTTAAAGTATTTGTTCTGTAGCTCTCTACCCAGTTAAAGTATTTTGTTCTGTAGCTCTCTACCCAGTTAAAGTATTTGTTCTGTAGCACTCTAACCAGTTGAGTTATTAGTTGTGCAGCTCTCTAACTATGTGAATTATTAGTTCCGTAGCACTCTAAAAATTCGAACTATTAGTTCTGTGACATACTAATCAATTGAATTATTAATTTTGTGGCACTCTAACCAGTTGAATTATTAGTTCTATAGCTCTCTAACCAGTTGAAGTATTGGTTATGTAGCTCTCTAACCAGTTGAATTATTAGTTCTGTAGTACTCTAACCAGAGAGACGAATGGAGACGGATTGTATCTGCAGCAAAGAACCTCAATGGCTCGCAACGCTGAAGAAGAAGAAGAAGAAGAAGAAGAAGTAGTAGTAGTAGTAGTAGTAGTAGTAGTAGTAGTAGTAGTAGTAATAGTAGTAGTATTAGTAGTAGTAGTAGTAGTAGTAGTAGTAGTAGTAGTAGTAGTAGTAGTAGTAGTAGTAGTAGTAGTAGTAGTAGTAGTAGTAGTAGTAGTAGTAGTAGTAGTAGTAGTAGTAGTAGTAGTAGTAGTAGTAGTAGTAGTAGTAGTAGTAGTAGTAGTAGTAGTAGTAGTAGTAGCACTCTAACCAGTTGAATTATTAGTTTTGTGAGATTCTAACCAGGTGACAGGTTATTGTTGTGGCAACTTAACCAGATTAAATATTATTTTGTGATACCCTAACCCCGAGATTTATTATTATAAGGGGCGTTCATTTCAAATCCGTTCGTGCCGCACCGCGCGTAATTGCGTACGTTGAACATGATCATGTCATAGTCATGTACTGACCAATGAATAAAAGAGCAAGTGCTTATCGTCACATGATGCATAGGTTCTGATCTGACCGTTGAGAAAATGGCTGGGTTGAGCCAAAGTCCGTCCAAAGAAGCTCAAAGAGCGGTGATTCAGTTTCTTTCATTTGAAGGATATCGACCAGTGGACATTCATCGAAGAATGCAGGCAGCGTACGGTAGCAAATGTGTGTCGAAGACAACAGTGACAGACTGGGCACGAATGTTTCGGTAAGGACGACAGTTCACGACAGATCTTCGACGGCCGGGTCAAGCGCATATTGTTGCAACAGAAAAACACCATCGCCAAAATTGATGCAGTAGTACAGATGAACCGATGTCGAAGCATACGTTCGCTAGCGAACGAATTTGATGTGTCAATTGGGACAATTCAAAAGGTCGTTCGTAAGAAACTGCAATATCGGAAGGTGTGTTCACAGTGGGTACCACGGATGTTGACCGACCACCAAAAAGAGGAACGCATGGGATGGTGTTTGAACCACTTGCTGCGTTACAGAGTGGAGGGTGATGCATTTCTCTTCCGCATAGTGGCAGGCGATGAATCATGGTGTCACCACTTTGAGCCGAGCAGCAAAAGAGAGAGCATGCAATGGAAGCATGCTGGATCACCAAAAGCCAAAAAAATTCAAGTTACAGGTTTCCGCTGGTAAGGTTATGCTGAGCGCATTTTTTTGGTACCATGAAGGGCTATTGTTGGCCGACTTTAAAGAACCTGGTGTCAACATCAACTTTACCCACTACTTGCAAACACTAGACAAGCTGCAAAAAGCCATCAAGAATAAACGACCCAGCATGCTTTCTCGCGGTGTGATTTTGTTGCACGATAATGCTCGTCTGCATGTCGCAAGGATTGTGCAGGAAGCATTAGCAAGGGAGAAGTGGGAAATTATTCAACATCCAGCCTATAGTCCTGATTTGTCACCATGTCATTTTCATTTGTTCGGACCTCTAAAAAAACCTCTCAAGGGGCAACGATTTCACACAGATATAAACGTAATGAACGCTGTAAACACTTGGTTCAGTGAGCAACCACAATCTTTTTTTTGCGGACGGCATTCGCCGCCTACCTAAGCTTGCCTGAATGCCTACGGCGACTTCTTCTGACCAACCTATGGTGCATAATTAATTCAAAATGAATCTCCTCCAAGTTCCCATTCTACCACACCTGTTAATGTTTCTTTCATGCTTTTGTAATGAAGTCATTGGAACGGGTTTCAAATGAACGCCCCTAATATTATGAACCCTGACACGTTGAACTGCTAGCTGCCATGAATGAAGATTAGTCTTAGGCTGCCGGTCTGTCTTCTTCTTCTTCGCTTTGTTTACGTTTGCTGGCTTTTAACTCCAGCGTAATTCATACTCGTGCAGCTACTACCACTAGTTGTTATCACTAGTACTAGTGAGTGCACTGATCTGATTGTGTTTGAAGATTAGATTTCCCCATTAACAGTGTCCCGGGCCATCAGGCCAACCCGCTCCGACTTCTGAGGTACTTGTAATTTACATCCACAAGTCAAGGGAGAGAAGTCAACACGTATATAAAACTGACCGGTGTGTGGAATTAACCCACTACGCCGTGGTCAGCAGAGAAAGTTTAAGCACGAGCGCGCGCCAAACCTTTCGGCCAACTAATTACAAATCAATAGCATAATAGCGCGAGGCGCAGGTTGAACATGTATTGGTGCCTGACTAGGTTTCCTGTGTATAAAGAAGAAGTGTCAGTCAGTTGTCAGAACGTGCCCCGTGTGAACACAGCCTCTGACACGATTCTAAAGTCAACTTGATGATATTGTATATCTCCGACTGTTCACAACATGGCGGAGCGACACGCAGGAAGTACAGGGCATATTTAGCAGCGGCTGACAAGTTGGCATTCACTTTTTTGTGCAATTAAATTGTGTGTTTTTCTTTTTATGTAAAGAGAAAGTAGAGGCTGCGAATATGCCATAGTAGCAGTAGCAGCATTAGGATTAGTAGTAGTAGTAGTAGTAGTAGTAGTAGTAGTAGTAGTAGTAGTAGTAGTAGCAGCAGCAGCAGCAGTAGTAGTAGTAGTAGTAGTAGTAGTAGTAGTAGTAGTAGTAGTAGTAGTAGTAGTAGTAGCAGTAGTAGTATTAGTAGTAGTAGTAGTAGTAGTAGTAGTAGTAGTAGTAGTAGTAGTAGTAGTAGTAGTAGTAGTAGTAGTAGTAGTAGTAGTAGTAGCAGCAGCAGTAGTATTAGTAGTAGTAGTAGTAGTAGTAGTAGTAGTAGCAGCAGCAGCACAGCAGCGCAGCATATGTAGTATAGTAGTAGTAGTAGTAGTAGTAGTAGTAGTAGTAGTAGTAGTAGTAGTAGTAGCAGTAGTAGTATTAGTAGTAGTAGTAGTAGTAGTAGTAGTAGCAGCAGCAGCAGCAGCAGCTGCAGCAGTAGTAGTAGTAGCAGTAGTAGTAGTAGTAGTAGTTAGTAGTAGTAGTAGTAGTAGTAGTAGTAGTAGTAGTAGTAGTAGTAGTAGTAGCAGCAGCAGTAGTATTAGTAGTAGTAGTAGTAGTAGTAGTAGTAGTAGCAGCAGCAGCAGCAGCAGCAGCAGCAGTAGTAGTAGTAGTAGTAGTAGTAGTAGTAGTAGTAGTAGTAGTAGTAGTAGTAGTAGTAGTAGTAGTAGTAGTAGTAGTAGTAGTAGTAGTAGTAGTAGTAGTAGTAGTAGTAGTAGTAGTCCTGCCAACCAATCAGCCTGTTCATTTCCCAGCACTCCCGCATGGCCAGGGCAAATAATCCATAGAATTGTCACAATTTGTGACCTGGCAAATAATCCATAGAATTGTCACAATTTGTGACCTCTAAGCGAGGTGAGCCATTCCACACGAAACATTCCTTTCCCACCTTACTAAGCATACTCCTTGAGTCCGTGATGAAGACAGTGTGTGTGGGACACCAGCCAAGCTAGTGGGATTCGGAGTTGGAGTCGTAGGGGAGTTAGGGACAACTCGCCTAGTGATTTTGGGAATCAGTGGAATTCTGAGGCTAAGGGAGTGTTAGCCACACAGTGGGGTTCTGAGTTCTAGACAGTGAAGAGAGCGTTTCGCAATGGATGTATCGACAACGCATGAGTATGGGTCGGTAGAGGTTGGTCATTAGACTCATTATAAGGCCAACATCAAGGACAATGGTGTGCACATACATACCAAACAATCAGACGCCGTCTAAACATTGAAGATTGGCCGCAATGGATCTCCGACACTGTCTCTCTGTTCAATTGAATGTAGTTTCGCAGTTCGTCCTTTCTCCACATTCCCCCATCCATTCTCTTAGTATTTATTATGTTATTAGACTGTTCATCTCTGTTTCAGATAACCATATTTCTATTTCTGTAGCAGCAACAGCCTGGTGGTTAGGCGCTGGCCTGCCAGCCCCCGGTGTTCATGATGTCAGATCATCATCGGGGCAGATAGTGAACATTGGCACTACACCTAGGTAGAGCCAGCCTAAAATGGGGTACCTGGCATTGTCTTGGGAAGTAAAGAAGTCGGTATGATGTAGATCACCTCAGCTTCCAGTGCCCATTAGCTTGTGTAACTATGGAACTAGCATGTGCTCTGCGCGCGCCACAGAGTGTAAAGTGGTTTCTTCTGTGCCTCAGAACAGGACACATAGATTAGCAACCACATGTATACAAAATTCAAAATTGGTGACTCAGCCAAGTGCACATGTGGTTTGTCGTCGCACACAGCAGAGCACATACCCCAAGACTGCCCAACCTACAACATATACAGGACAAGAGATAACAATTCAGTTATAGACATATTTCAAGCGAACGAAAGAAGAAGCAGAAGAAGAAGAAGAAGAAGAAGAAGAAGAAGAAGAAGAAGAAGAAGAAGAAGAAAGAAGAAGAAGAAGAAGAAGAAGAAGAAGAAGAAGAAGAAAGAAGAAGAAGAAGAAGAAGAAGAAGAAGAAGAAGAAGAAGAAGAAGAAGAAGAAGAAGAAGAAGAAGAAGAAGAAGAAGAAGAAGAAGCAGTACTGGGAGAATTTTGTGTAGATATATTAAATATTGAGCACAACCCACTACTGGCAACGCTGATTCGTATTCTGGTATGAACCTAAGGCCTGTCCACGTCAATATGGATATAGTGCTTCCATATTGACGTGGACAGGCCTTAGGTTCATACCAGAATACGATCAGCGTTGCCAGTAGTGGGTTGTGCTCAATATTCAAATCTCAAATCCCGAAACAACCAAATAAATAAAGTAGATATATTAACCAAAATGTTGAATGAAATTTACATCATTGGATATCTACCAAGCGATATGCTGAAACCGGTATTTATAGCTATAAAAAAGAAGAAGAAGAAGAAGAAGAAGAAGAAGAAGAAGAAGAAGAAGAAGAAGAAGAAGAAGAAGAAGAAGAAGAAGAAGAAGAAGAAGAAGAAGAAGAAGAAGAAGAAGAAGAAAAAGAAGAAGAAGAAAACCAGGAGCAATTGAATGCGAAGATTTCCGTACAATTAACCTCACAAACCATGTCACTATGCTTGCAATTGGAATTATAATGAGAAGAATTGAGTTGAGTTGAGTTGAGTTGAGCTAAGACCGACATCACTGCACTCAGGACATTTCTATATACGCTCCGTCCCCTCGTATAACAGCCAGAGAAGAGTCACACTACTAATCGTTCCCACCGCTATCTGATTGAAAGTTCTCCTGGTCTTCCCTGTCAGTTTAGAGATTCTACCAGAACCCCTGCAATCTCATCCTTTCCACATACGGGTTCTCGATTTGATCCTCCACCTTCTCCGTCTGAATTATAAATGTATAAATGAAATATAAATGAGAAGAACAAGAAAATACAAATGGAAATTGGGGAAGAACAGTATTGGATTTGTGGCAGGAAATGGTACAAACTCAGGGCTGAGTGGTCTCGAGGTATGGTGTCCGCCTCGAGTGCTGGAGGTTCCTAGTTCAAGCCCTGGTGAGGGCCGGGATTTTTTCACGTAGACTTCTAGTGAAAGTCTGTTTTGATGGGGATATGTGGGGGTAGGGGGAGGGTAAGTGTTTGGGTGGGTTGCGGTGTGTGGGTGTTGGTGGGTAGTGGGATGTGTAGGTGTGGGTGGGTGTGGATGTGTGGGTGTGTGTGTGGGGGTGTGTAGGTGGTATGGGAGGTGTGTGTGTGGGTGGGTCGGAGATGTATGTGTGGATGGGAGGTGTGTGTGGGTGAACGGGGGATGTTTTGGGGGTGGAACGATGGGTGTATTGGTGGGGATGTGTGGGTGGGGGATGTTTTTATGGGTGGAGAGATGTGTGTGGGTGAGGATGTATGTGTGTGTGTGGGGGATGTGTGGTTAAGGTATGTGTGATTATGTGTTGGGAGATTGGGGTGGGTGGGTGAATGTGTGTAGGTTAGGGGATAAGTGGGGGATGTGAGTGGGTGGGGGGGGGGGGGGAGATTGTGTGGATGAGGGAATGTGTATAAGTGAGGATGTGTAGGTGGGTGCGTCAAGTGTGACTGGGTAGGTGCGGGATGTATAGGTTGACGGGGAGATGTGTGTGTGGATGGGATATGTGTGCTTGGCTGGGTGGTGAAGGATATGAGGGTGTGTGTGGGTTATGGCATGGGTGGGGAAATGTGTGTAGGTGGGGAGATGTGTGTGGGTGGAGGATGTATGGTTGGGGGATGGGTGGGTTGGTGCTTGTATGTGTGCCTGGGTTGTGTGTGTTTGCCGGGATGTGTGTGTCTGGGTTGGGTGGATGAGTGGGGGAATGTATGTGTGCCTGGGTGTGTGTGGGTGGGTATGTGATGTGTGTGTGGGGGTGTGTTGTGGGTGGGGGAATGTGTCTCATAACATGGTATTATGCATTGTTTATGTTTACAACATTCATGTGACAATATTGTTTTTTTTATGTGAATGTATCATGCACTATTGATGAGCGATCGATTAGTGATTGGAAGAGCCGAATGTTACAAGGGCTTGAGTGCCTAATTTGTTACCCTTTAAAAATAAAGTTTGTTCGTTCGTTCGTACGTTCTTAACTCAACTCAACTTAAAATAAATAACGCGGTGGTTGACTGCGACGTCCCGTAGAGGAAATTCGACTAACTTATCCATTATAAAAAAATATTAGGCACAGACAACTGTGCCCGTAAAAAACAAATCCTGACTCTCTCTCCTCTCTCTCTCTCTCTCTCTCTCTCTCTCTCACTCTCTCTCTCTCTCTCTCTCTCTATATATATATATATATATAATATATAGATATATATATATATATATATATAATATATATATATATATATATAGAGAGAGAGAGAGAGAGAGTTAGTTAGTTAGTTAGTTAGTCGCAGTTCCAACTTCACGGCATATATATATATATATATATATATATATATATATATATATATATATATATATATATATATATATATATATATATATATATATATATATATATATATATATATACACACACATACAAGGTGTAATGTGTGATTATTTTGTTTGTGTATATCACAGGGCGTTGCCGTTTGTTAGTGTTAAGTGTCACATGTGTGAATAAAACAAATACATTCATATACATTTATATAATATGACATTTATGTCATAGTGCATATAAACACATTCCTTGCATATGCTTCATGTCCACATCCACAAGCGGAATGCATGTTACACCTGTCCATCTCTCTCTCTCTCTCTCTCTCTCTCTCTCTCTCTCTCTCTCTATCTATCTATCTATCTATCTCTCCCTCTCTCTTACTCTCTCTTCTCGCTCTCTCTCTATTACTCTCTCTCTCTCTCTCTCTCTCTCTTTCTCTCTCTCTCTCTCTCTCTCTCTCTCTCTCTCTCTCTCTCTCTCTCTCTCTTACGCGCTCCCTCTATCTCACATTCTATCTTGATCTATCTCGTGCTTTCTGGAGGTAGCAGTACATTGATTGCCGTAGGCTTGGACAATAACCTGTCCTGAGTGCAGTGATGTCTGTTCTTAACTCAAATCAACTCCCATTATAATGTGGCTTCTCTATAATTACTAGGTAACATAGTTACAGAGGTGAAGGACTACATGTTTGGTGCATGATATCAATCAGGACTTACACCTGACCACTACAAGCCACCTTAGTTTATTAGGTACTTAAATGGCTCATTTAATGTATTTATACATGGTGGTGCATATTTTCTCTTTTCAAACATATCATTAGCATATAACTTCATTTTAATACTTGAGATATCGCCTTGATTTAAAGGCTGCCACACACACACACACACACACACACACACACACACACACACACACGCTCATGTACACGTACACACACACACACACACACACATACACACACACACTCACACACATGCGCGCGCAAATACGTGCACCACACACATACACCTGCACCCACACACCTGCACCCACAAACAGGCGCATACATTTGTTACTGCCAACAATACAGACACACATCCACAATATATTTCATGTTGCACATTCTAATATAATAATGGGAAAATTAATAATAATCGTAGTAGTAATAATAAAAATATAATTGTAAGATCGTCAATATATACCGTCAATAAACATAATTACAGTTGTGGTATTCTTTGTTTAAAACAAGTTATTTGCTTCTTCTGTAATATGGGCTGTCATCATGCAAATCTCTTACGGGATTTGCGCTTGTGGAGCTAAGATTATAATGTTTGAAACTTTTCGTTCATAAAGTTGTTGCTCAATTTCTTTGTTGAATGTTCTGCAATTGTATAATGCTTTGTTTCATAATGTCCATACAAGATTTATGTACTTTGCCAATAGCACAAGTAGCTTTGTGTGGG
Organism: Cepaea nemoralis; assembly: GCA_014155875.1. Classification (NCBI taxonomy): domain Eukaryota; kingdom Metazoa; phylum Mollusca; class Gastropoda; order Stylommatophora; family Helicidae; genus Cepaea; species Cepaea nemoralis. Next base: position 530,793 of record JACEFZ010021514.1, read on the forward strand.
TGTCTCGTGTGGAGTAAGGAATGGAATTTATCATGATTGCTTTGTAAACATATGTTCTTTGTTTCGTATGAGTGTTTAGGATGTTTTGTAGGAGATTTCTTGTTGGCATGATTGTGTTGCATTCGTAAAATTAATGTGTTCTTCTGTTTCTTGGACGTTCCGTCTAAATAGCTGACACTGTAGTATTTGTTTAGTTAATTTTGCTGTTCTCTATGTTGTTAGTGTCATGTTGTTAACAGGTCTATATGTAACTTCATTTTGCTTTTTAGGTAATCTGTTTGTTGTGAATATTAGAGAAAGTTTCAGTATAATCTTTTATGAAATATCTATGTCCTCTTTTAATTCTAAGATGTACTGGAGTTGCTTGTAGTTTAACTAAATGCTTGTATATTGTGTATGTTTTCTTGTGTAGTAATTGTTTGTGTCCTTTAATGGCTGAAATACATGTTGTGTAAAGTGTGGGAGAGTGCCAAATTAATGTGAGGATGTATTCCTTCATCATGATCATCATCATGATCATCATGATCATTATCATCATCATCATCATCATCATCATCATCATCATCATCATCATCATCATCATCATCATCATCATCATCATCATCATCATCATCATCATCATCATCATCATCATCATCATCATCATCATCATCATCATCATCATCTCCCACTTCTGCCGTCAAGCGTCATGGGGAGGAATAATTTACGTTCCAGCGCCCTGTGGGCGGCACTGGATAGTGTCATTCCGTGTGGCTGTACAATGTCTTTGATGTCGTCAATCCATTTTCTTCTTGGACGTCCTCTTGGTCTCGTCGCAGATGGATCTTTGGATGTAAGGCCAGTGATGGTAGTTGCTGTGTTGCATTCTAACGACATGGCCAAACCACTTGATCTTCTGTCTTTCAATAAATGTGGCACAAGGTGTTGATCCCACAGTCTGTCTGATAATAGCATTTCTTACCCGGTCTCGGATTGTTAAGTTGGTAGCTCTCCTCAGGCATCTCATTTCGCAGGTGTTGATTTTGCGAAGGTGTAATTTGGATAAAGTCCAGGTCTGAGATTGGTAGCAAAGGGTTGGTGTGAATATGCTGTTTATTATCTGTCGTTTTGCGGGCATGGGTATATTTTGATGTTTCAGTAAAGGTGATAGTTGATATGTAAGTGCACTAGCATTTTGACAGAGGATGTATTCCTTAAAGGTCTTAAATAAGATAGCCTGATTCCAATGTAATAGTGTGCTGAAGTGTGTTTTTCTGGGTGTTGTAGGATTTCGCCTACGTGTTTGATCCTAAGTGCTTACATTTTGGTTGCGATGTCTTGGAGGACGATACCTCGGTCTTTTTTTGGCTTGCATGAGTGTAGTATATTTGATACTGTAGATGGTGCTCCAAACACAAAGCGTCTGATCTCTTTGTTTATGTTTGTGACAGTCCTGGCGTGGGGAGAGGAAGGGGTGGGTGGGGGGGGGGGGGGGGGGTGGGGGGGTGTTGTCTAGAACTGTAAACAAATATAGTATTTTTGGAATTATGTATGTGTTCACAATAGTTCTTCTACTAAATATGCTGGGTTTTTTTTTGTACTTGTACCTCTGTAACATATCTGTTATTTTCGTCTCTAGATTTCGCCATGTGTCTTTGTGTGGCTGATTTGGTTGACATGGGAAGACTATTCCGTACAATTTTATAAAATTGTTTGATGTTAAGTCAAATGGAAAATCCGCCTTATTATTATTTATTTTTTTTTCATTTGCCTTGACCCATTATGGTAGATTTTTGGACGTTTAATTTTGCCCCACTCCCTTTGCCGAAAAACGAAAACGTTTCCAAAATGATCCGAACAGATTTGTAAGTCGTCGGAAAGAAAATGGTATCGTCCGCATAAGCACGCAGCTTTTGCTCACCCTTCCCTGGTATGAACGTACCCATGACATTTTCGTCCTGTCGTATCTTTTCTAGAAGTGGCTCTAAGGCGACAACGTACAATAATGGAGACAAGGGACATTCCTGTCTCACTGACCTAGTCAACCTGACAGAATTGATGAGGGTATGATTTAACAGAATCCGACTTTCTGGTTTTAAATATAAAATTTGGATCCATGTCCGAAAGTACCTTCCCACGTTGCAGTGTGAGAGAGTTTTCTGGAGGTATGAGTGAGATATTCTGCCGAATGCTTCTTCTTGATCTAAAGAGAGAATTGAGGACTGACAGTTTTTCAGATGTGTGTAGTTGATGATGTCCCTTATGAAGTATATGTGTTGCTGGATGCTCCGGTGTTGAACACTATATTGCTGGTCTTCATGGATGAGAATTGCCATTATTGGTTTCAATTTATTCGTCAAAGCCTTTGTTAAAATCTTGTAGTCTACGTTTAAAAGCGAGATCGGTCTGCAACTCTTTAAAAGTGTCTTGTCGGTGTTGTCCTTTGGAATAAGAGTGATGTAAGACGTGTTGAAACTGGAGGGGAGTTCATGTTTGAGGAAAGATTCAGAGAATACTGTTAGTAAAAGGGGACTTAGAAGAGGAAAGAAAAACTGATAGAATTCAGCGGTAATACCGTCAGGGCCAGGTGATTTGCCCTTCTGCATTCCGTGAACTGCTTGTGTTACATATGTTAGTGTTCATTCGGTATCTAGTGTTAGTTTCTCTTCCTCTGTCAGTTGTTCTGTGAATTTCATAAAATTTTCTTGTACGTGCGTCTGAGAGAGAGAGAGAGAGAGAGAGAGAGAGAGAGAGAGAGCGAGAGAAGAGAGAGAGAGAGAGAGAGAGAGAGAGAGAGAGAAGAGAGAGACGAGAGAGAGAGAGAGAGAGAGAGAGAGAGAGAGAGACAGACAGAGAGGAGAGAGAGAGAGAGAGAGGAGAGAGAGAGAGAGAGAGAGAGAGAGAGAGAGAGAGAGAGAGATGGACAAGTGTAACATGCATTCTGCTTCTGGAAGTTGAAATGAAGCATATGCGAGGAATGTGTGTTTACATCCACTATGCCATAAATGTCATATTATCATAACTGTATATCTATGTATTTGTTTTATTCATACATATGACACTTAACACTAACAAACGGCAATGCTTCTTAATATACACGCACAAAAGAATCACATTACACCTTGTAAAATACACATTGCTTTGTATGAAATAAACGTTTTGAAATAATAATAAAAAAAGAATAGGTGGACCTTCTTCACATGGTTATACATAATACGGGGGTGCGGTGGATGGAGGGAGGGGGACAGAGACGTCTTAAAGATTGCCATTACCACAAAGACACCATACAAGGAAGCAATGGGGAGGTACGAGGCAGCCACGTGCATCTCACAAACTGAAAGATCCCAATTGCAAAGCCAGATTGCCGAGCTAAAGAAACAATTCAAGCTACTTCAAACACCGGCACCAACCAACGACAACGAGAAACTGCTGGCGGACATGAAGGACATCCAGCAAAGCATCAAGAAAGAGGAGGAACGCATGGCATTGATTAAGAAGGAGAACGAAGAAATCCTACAAACCATCAAATCACAGAGAGTACACCTGTGGCTCTCTAATGCCTTTTAAATGTCCATGAGACTTTTAAAAAAAAATAGTATTGCTGTAGTTGACTGCGGCGTCCTGTAGAGCAAATGCGACTAACTTATCCATTATACAAAAATTAGGCAAAGACAACTATTTAAATAATGAGCACAACCCACTACTAGCAACGCTGTTCTTATTCTGGTATGAACTTAAGGCCCATCTACGTCAATGTGGAAGCACTAGACTCGACAACTATGCCTGGACCTTCTTCACACGGTTATAAACAATACGGGGGTGCGCTGGAAAGGGGGAGGGGGGGACAGAGACGTCTTAAAGATTACCATTACCACAAAAACACCAAACAAGGAAGAAATAAGGAGGTGCGAGACAGCCACAAGCATCTCACGGGCTGAAAGATCCCAACTGCAAAGCCAGATTGCCGAGCTAAGGAAACAATTCAAGCTACTTCAAACTCCCGACACCAACCAACGACAATGAGAAACTGCTGGCGGACATGAAGGACATCTAGCAAAGCGTCAAGAAAGAGGTGGAACACATGGCACTGAGAAGGAGAACGAAGAATTCCTGGTTAGTTTAGTTAAGTTTAGTCGATGGTGTCACAAAATGCGCCTGGAGAATTGCGATCAGGAGAAGGGGACTGACCAGACACACGATTTCTCTCGGCCTGCAACACAGTTCACGATTTATACACCCACCCAGTAGTCAAAGGGAGATAATCCAAGTAATGTTACCCCTGACGGAGTAGGGGAATTGGCCCCTGGATTCCGGATTGTTCTGGAGAAAGACACCGGAAGTGGTTTCTGAACTTCGCCTATTGCAGCAAGCTAGGCTGACGAGCTGGGGAGAATTGATGGTTGTGTGGTGGCTGGCGAACTCCTGTGTGGCGGCAGTTTATCAGAAGGAAAATGGTTCCCAATGTCAACATGGTTCGAAGACTGTAGACAATGTTCCCAAGTGGACTGAGGTTCCATGCTTTTAACTGCATTGCCAAACGAAGAGGTAAGAATGATGTAATTCTTGAATCGAAATACACCATGTTGCATAGTTCATGCAGACGTGTTCACACGTAGGTCAAGGTCGCGTATGCAAGTTACACCGACAAGTCTGTTGTTTGACCCCGTTTTCATCAGGCCTGGTTTTAGCCGTGCATGGCAGAGGCAAGCCCAATAGTGCACGACTTGTCTTGCCTGCCAGAAGTTGTTTGTGAGAAAATAGGTGCGGCTTAAATGTTGTGGATTTGATGGCACTACTGGGCCGCCTTGGAACTCAGACGTAGTCGACAAAACAGGAAGTCGGTGACGGCGTAACTAAAACCCTATCGTGTAATATATCCTTCGACTCGGCCGGTCAGGACGAATCTAATGGGAATGTCCGCGGTCAAATCGATGGGCATTTGAGCGATCCCGCGCGTGTCGAGTTTCGCATCTTTTGTCAAGGCAACTACTGGTTTTTTTCTTTGCCTTCCTCATACACTTTATGTTCAAGGTCACCTTAAGGGAATACTGTTCTAATCTACAATGGGTTCCTGTGAGGAGAACAACGGGAAGGGAAGAGGGAAGGACAGGAGATGCTACAGACATGTCTGATGATTGAAGGGGGGATAAATTGGGAAAAGCATGACCACCTGGGAATGGATGGAAGTGGGTTTTGCCAACGGCCCTCCTTCGGGGCCATCTAGCCTATGGGTACTGTAGACCTTCTAACCCTGTATGTCATTAGAAGACTTCCTATGGGAACTGGGGCACAGACACTCATGACCAATTACCGTGGGTTCACTCTATCCCCATTCCAGGGAAACAGATGTTCTATTCAGCTGCTTTTCAGACCCCAGACCTTATTCTTCCCTTGACTCTGAGGCATAGGCCTGTAATTGAACCACCCCCCATATTAGGGAGGTGTTTCACTCTCTGAGTACCATGATGATGCCTATTCCCATATGATGAGTCGTGGTCACGTGATTCTCACCGAGGGTTGCCTGTGTCATTTTGTTCCAGATTCTACCTTCCGGAGAGGAGTGATGGATAGTCAGTAAAACCATCATTCTGTGCCAGCATCAGCAGTCTGGATAAACCAGTCAACGTGAGGTGATCATATTGCCCACTACACGGTCAGTCGTCTATATCCTCAGAGTAGGTCCAAGAGGACTAAACGAAACAGTTTAAGATAGAAACAACGTCTGGGCAAGTATATTGTTCGTGTGATCGTCCAGATGTGCCACTCATTACCTATTCGACAACCACTCAGCTATCGATATCATTCCACACTTCGTTCACATGGATTATAGTTCTGATCATGAAAATAGCCACATATTTTAGACAATTGTGACTCTGGCAATGAACAATGTTCAATATATAAATTTAGCACTGGACAGTGTGCTTCGATGAACTGTAATTCAGGAACTGTGTTTCAATCAATATATTGTTGAGTTGGTGCCACTGTTGGTAAAGCAACGAACTTTCAGATTAAGTAATACCTTGTATAGAGGCACCTACATGATCGGATGAGGATGAAAATTCATGGCACTATTTGGACATATGCTCTGGTGTTCCACGGCCATTAGCCTGATCTAAGGTCAACTCGGAGGAGGTGCTATCTGGTCGAAGACTGAGGACCTGCTACGAGAGACACTAGCTAAGTACCATTCATGTGTGGTGTGAGGCGTTGGCATTGTACTATGAAGACATCTTTATCTGGCTGCCTCGGCTAACTATCTAGTAGCAACTAGCACACCAGACAGATCTGCACTACATCCACATTATCTTCACGTTCCCTTGTACAATACACTTTTGTTATTGAGTTTGTAGATACCGGAGTTGCATCATTTATTCAGGACGATGTTTGAAAGGGTAACCTCCCTTGGTTGGTTGTGAGAGAGATAGGAATCCGAGGACTGGTGGGGTCGCAGACTGAAAGTGTCCCAGTCCCAGAACTGAAGTCATCCCAAGATTTATACATATATATATATATATATATATATATATAATAAATATAGAGATATATGTGTGAATAGATAATCATAATAAATGCGATAGCCTGTTCCCTTCACCCCAGGGAAGCTATGTGACAGATGGATCAACATCACGGGACACGGGTGTAGCCCATAAGTGCTCCGTTCCCCTCCTAACTCAAACCTGAATCTGGAGAAACTCAGCTCAGTGCACGAACTCCATAGCACCGGCGAGGATCTTGAAATACTTTGGGTAGATGTTAAATTCGAAATTTTGCCCGGGCAGCGCCGTTAGGCTACTCTTTTTCGATTTCTAACTGCCAAGGGATTTTTTACGTGCGCAACAATACACACGGGCGTCCGATCTCACTACCCAGAGATCAGGGGAAATTTTATTACAAGAAGTCCACGTGAAACAAAAGTCCCGGCCCTCACCGGGGTTTGAAGCCGGGACCTCCAGCACTCGAGGCGGACACCATATCTCGAGACCACGAAGCCCCTGAAGAAATCCTACAAACCACCAAATCAGAGAGATTACTCCTGTGGCTCTCTAGTGCCTTGTAAATGTCCATTAGACATTTTTATTAAAGAAATAATGCTGTGGTTGACTGTGACGTACTGTAGAGCAAAAGCGACTAATTTATCTATTTTAAGAAAAATAGGCAAAGACAATTATGCCTTCAAAAAAAAATTTTTTTGTTTTTTTTGAGGCACGTTGAACGTTACGTGTATTCAAGATCGCTACATGATGAAGTGGAAACAGACACCTTGACTTCAAGTTTCCTTGTGGACTGGACACGCGTGAAATAAAATCTGCGTGTATGACATAATAGACACCTAAAATTCATAATGTTTTTCCTTTCATGATGAGGGGGATAGCGCGTACGCAGTACCCTTTACGAAAAAATTACGCACTCGAGTCACCCACATTTGGGGTGATCGCAGGCGTCAACCCAACCGAAGTGCAATGGAAGGGCCTCAACCTGGGAGCACCACCTTATTGATCATGGTAGCTCCCGTGCCAGGTAAGTATGATTCTTAAATGTGAAAATGTGACTTAAACATTAGATGCAGTAAGATTCGCCAAGTGTTTGTGCAATTAGTTTGTGCAATAAACAGAGTTTGTTATTCAACAAATTAAATCTGTCGCAAACACCAAATGACCATGCATGCTATGCTAAATGTTCAACAAAAATTATGAGCGTTCTATCCATATATTAAATTTTCTTTGTCAATAAGGACAAAGCAACGTTTCTGGTGCTCTATTGCGAGTTATTTCTCTTGGGGAAAATAGTTTAGTTTAGTTTAGTCGATGGAAAAACATCACGGCACACGGGTGTAACCCATAAGTGCCCCGTTCTCCGCCTAACTTAAACCTGAGTCTGGAGAAACTCAGTTCAGTGCGGGAACTCGGTAGAACCGGCGAGGGTCCTGAAATACATTGGGTAGATTTTTAACTCGAAATTTTGCCCGCGCAGCGCCGTTAGGCTGCTCTTTTTCGACATCCAACTGCCAAGGGATTTTTTTTTACGTGCGCAACAATACACACGGACGTCCGGTCTCACTACCCAGACACCAGGGGAAATTTTATTACAAGAAGCCCACGTGAAATAAATCCCGGTCCTCACCGGGGCTTGAAGCCGGGACCTCCAGCACTCGAGGCGGACACCATATCTCGAGACCACAAAGCCCCTGAAGAAATCCTACAAACCACCAAATCCATGAGACATTTTTATTAAACAAATAATGATGTGGTTGACTGTGACGTCCTGTAGAGGAAAAGCGACTAAATTATCTATTTTAAGAAAAATAGGCAAAGACAATTATGCCTTCGAAAAATTCCTTTTTTTGTGTCTCCACCTTGTATTACAAGGGGTTTGTACAGACACATATTTATATGCCATTTATGTATGGGCCTCTTCAGATGAATAGATACGTTTACAATGCCGAAATATATTAAAAGATTTTAATCGCCTTTTCTAAAAGTATAAGAAATTCAAACAGTTTATAGAAATAATAAATTGAGGTAAGTGTGTGCTATTTGAATATATTAAAGTAATTATATTTCCTTAAATTGCTGAAATTATAAATGTGAGGTATCATAGAAATATATTGAATTGTTATTATTTCCCTTACTTTTCCATGCTATTCTTATGTCCCTTGATATTATATCCCTATTTTACACTCCTGTGGCAAGCGTAGGGAATATGCTAGCTCCATAATTATATAAGCCAATGGTAGATGCTTAGTAACATGGTTTGTGAAGTTAACTGTACGAAAATCTTCGCATTCAATTGCTCCTCGTCATTTTGGTATAGATATAAATACCGGTTTCAGCATATCGCTTGGTAGATATCCAATCTGAGGGGGCTGAGTGGTCTCGAGGTCTGGTGTCCGCCTCGAGTGCTGGAGGTCCCCGGTTCAGGCCCCGGGGAGGACCGGGATTTATTTAAAAAGTCCACCTGGACTTCCAGTAATAAAATTTCCCCTGGTCTCTAGGTAGTGAGATCGGACGCCCGTGTGTATTGTTGCGCACGTAAAAAAATCCCTTGGCAGTTGGAAATCAAAAAAGTGAAGCCTAACGGCGCTGCCCGGGCAAGATTTCGAGTTAAAAATCTACCCAAAGTATTTCAGGATCCTCGCCGATGTAACGGAGTTCGTGCATTGAGCTGAGTTTCTCCAGACTCAGGTTTGAGTTAGGAGGAGAACGGAGCACTTATGACTTATGGGTTACACACGTGTGCCATGATGTTGATCCATCGACTAAAATTAACAAAACCATTTCTTCGTTCTCCTTCTCAATGCCATGTGTTCCACCTCGTTCCAGAGATCAGGGGAAATTTTATTACAAGAAGTCCACGTGAAACAAAAGTCCCGGCCCTCACCGGGGTTTGAAGCCGGGACCTCCAGCACTCGAGGCGGACACCATATCTCGAGACCACGAAGCCCCTGAAGAAATCCTACAAACCACCAAATCAGAGAGATTACTCCTGTGGCTCTCTAGTGCCTTGTAAATGTCCATTAGACATTTTTATTAAAGAAATAATGCTGTGGTTGACTGTGACGTACTGTAGAGCAAAAGCGACTAATTTATCTATTTTAAGAAAAATAGGCAAAGACAATTATGCCTTCAAAAAAAAATTTTTTTTTTTTTTTTGAGGCACGTTGAACGTTACGTGTATTCAAGATCGCTACATGATGAAGTGGAAACAGACACCTTGACTTCAAGTTTCCTTGTGGACTGGACACGCGTGAAATAAAATCTGCGTGTATGACATAATAGACACCTAAAATTCATAATGTTTTTCCTTTCATGATGAGGGGGATAGCGCGTACGCAGTACCCTTTACGAAAAAATTACGCACTCGAGTCACCCACATTTGGGGTGATCGCAGGCGTCAACCCAACCGAAGTGCAATGGAAGGGCCTCAACCTGGGAGCACCACCTTATTGATCATGGTAGCTCCCGTGCCAGGTAAGTATGATTCTTAAATGTGAAAATGTGACTTAAACATTAGATGCAGTAAGATTCGCCAAGTGTTTGTGCAATTAGTTTGTGCAATAAACAGAGTTTGTTATTCAACAAATTAAATCTGTCGCAAACACCAAATGACCATGCATGCTATGCTAAATGTTCAACAAAAATTATGAGCGTTCTATCCATATATTAAATTTTCTTTGTCAATAAGGACAAAGCAACGTTTCTGGTGCTCTATTGCGAGTTATTTCTCTTGGGGAAAATAGTTTAGTTTAGTTTAGTCGATGGAAAAACATCACGGCACACGGGTGTAACCCATAAGTGCCCCGTTCTCCGCCTAACTTAAACCTGAGTCTGGAGAAACTCAGTTCAGTGCGGGAACTCGGTAGAACCGGCGAGGGTCCTGAAATACATTGGGTAGATTTTTAACTCGAAATTTTGCCCGCGCAGCGCCGTTAGGCTGCTCTTTTTCGACATCCAACTGCCAAGGGATTTTTTTTTACGTGCGCAACAATACACACGGACGTCCGGTCTCACTACCCAGACACCAGGGGAAATTTTATTACAAGAAGCCCACGTGAAATAAATCCCGGTCCTCACCGGGGCTTGAAGCCTGGACCTCCAGCACTCGAGGCGGACACCATATCTCGAGACCACAAAGCCCCTGAAGAAATCCTACAAACCACCAAATCCATGAGACATTTTTATTAAACAAATAATGATGTGGTTGACTGTGACGTCCTGTAGAGGAAAAGCGACTAAATTATCTATTTTAAGAAAAATAGGCAAAGACAATTATGCCTTCGAAAAATTCCTTTTTTTGTGTCTCCACCTTGTATTACAAGGGGTTTGTACAGACACATATTTATATGCCATTTATGTATGGGCCTCTTCAGATGAATAGATACGTTTACAATGCCGAAATATATTAAAAGATTTTAATCGCCTTTTCTAAAAGTATAAGAAATTCAAACAGTTTATAGAAATAATAAATTGAGGTAAGTGTGTGCTATTTGAATATATTAAAGTAATTATATTTCCTTAAATTGCTGAAATTATAAATGTGAGGTATCATAGAAATATATTGAATTGTTATTATTTCCCTTACTTTTCCATGCTATTCTTATGTCCCTTGATATTATATCCCTATTTTACACTCCTGTGGCAAGCGTAGGGAATATGCTAGCTCCATAATTATATAAGCCAATGGTAGATGCTTAGTAACATGGTTTGTGAAGTTAACTGTACGAAAATCTTCGCATTCAATTGCTCCTCGTCATTTTGGTATAGATATAAATACCGGTTTCAGCATATCGCTTGGTAGATATCCAATCTGAGGGGGCTGAGTGGTCTCGAGGTCTGGTGTCCGCCTCGAGTGCTGGAGGTCCCCGGTTCAGGCCCCGGGGAGGACCGGGATTTATTTAAAAAGTCCACCTGGACTTCCAGTAATAAAATTTCCCCTGGTCTCTAGGTAGTGAGATCGGACGCCCGTGTGTATTGTTGCGCACGTAAAAAAATCCCTTGGCAGTTGGAAATCAAAAAAGTGAAGCCTAACGGCGCTGCCCGGGCAAGATTTCGAGTTAAAAATCTACCCAAAGTATTTCAGGATCCTCGCCGATGTAACGGAGTTCGTGCATTGAGCTGAGTTTCTCCAGACTCAGGTTTGAGTTAGGAGGAGAACGGAGCACTTATGACTTATGGGTTACACACGTGTGCCATGATGTTGATCCATCGACTAAAATTAACAAAACCATTTCTTCGTTCTCCTTCTCAATGCCATGTGATTCCACCTCGTTCCAGAAATCAGGGGAAATTTTATTACAAGAAGTCCACGTGAAACAAAAGTCCCGGCCCTCACCGGGGTTTGAAGCCGGGACCTCCAGCACTCGAGGCGGACACCATATCTCGAGACCACGAAGCCCCTGAAGAAATCCTACAAACCACCAAATCAGAGAGATTACTCCTGTGGCTCTCTAGTGCCTTGTAAATGTCCATTAGACATTTTTATTAAAGAAATAATGCTGTGGTTGACTGTGACGTACTGTAGAGCAAAAGCGACTAATTTATCTATTTTAAGAAAAATAGGCAAAGACAATTATGCCTTCAAAAAAAAATTTTTTTGTTTTTTTTTAGGCACGTTGAACGTTACGTGTATTCAAGATCGCTACATGATGAAGTGGAAACAGACACCTTGACTTCAAGTTTCCTTGTGGACTGGACACGCGTGAAATAAAATCTGCGTGTATGACATAATAGACACCTAAAATTCATAATGTTTTTCCTTTCATGATGAGGGGGATAGCGCGTACGCAGTACCCTTTACGAAAAAATTACGCACTCGAGTCACCCACATTTGGGGTGATCGCAGGCGTCAACCCAACCGAAGTGCAATGGAAGGGCCTCAACCTGGGAGCACCACCTTATTGATCATGGTAGCTCCCGTGCCAGGTAAGTATGATTCTTAAATGTGAAAATGTGACTTAAACATTAGATGCAGTAAGATTCGCCAAGTGTTTGTGCAATTAGTTTGTGCAATAAACAGAGTTTGTTATTCAACAAATTAAATCTGTCGCAAACACCAAATGACCATGCATGCTATGCTAAATGTTCAACAAAAATTATGAGCGTTCTATCCATAAAAAATTTTTTTTAAAAAATTTTTTCTTTGGGTTTTTTTTAAAAAAAGGACAAAAAAAGGGAACGGGGGTTTTGGTTTGCCCCCTATTTGGCC
>JACEFZ010021515.1:0-35894 GCA_014155875.1 Cepaea nemoralis
CCCCCCCCCCCACCCTTTTTCCCCTTTTCCTCCCCTTCTCCCCCTTCCCCCCCGCTAGCCTCTGAAAGATGTGTCAAGCGCAGAGCACGTGTTCCGTAGCTCCGGCCACGATTCCCGCGTTTAATTAAATCCATAAGCAAAGTTTGGATATTGCAGGAAAAATAAACGGTCACCTTAGCATTGCCTGCTTCCTAGGGAAAGGGCAGGGGATGTCTCTCATGAGTCCTTAAGCCTGGCGCCGCCCCGCCCGCATACCAGACGTTCCACGTTCACGACCAACTCACCCGTGGCCATTCAGTCCTCGGCACGTTGGTCCACCTTAACCTTGGGGGTTTGTAATCGGAGTTGTCCATCTCCTAGACTGGTCGCTGTAATAGCTAACGGGCCCAATCTACCCGAGGGCAAAAGGTTCCAGCGCCTCATTCCTGGCGAACACAGTGTATACATGTATATAGGGAACAAAACCAATGTAATAAAAAAAAAAAACAACTATCAAATAGTAAGTACATAGTTAAAGTCACTACACAATGGAGTTTTGTTTTAAAATGATCATTGGACCTCCATGTCGAGCCAGCACAAACGGGTACAAGACAATTCGCTGAGAAATAAAGGCACCCGACGTTTGACTGCTGACATCACCCACGGAGTACAGGTCCCTCCAACAGTGTGGAACTATCATCATTCACGCAATACTCATCCAACAGTGTGGAACTATCATCATTCTCGCAATACTCCTCCAACAGTGTGGAACTATCATCATTCACGCAATACTCCTCCAACAATGTGGAACTATCATCATTCACGCAATACTCCTCCAACAGTGTGGAACTATCATCATACACGCAATACTCCTCCAACAGTGTGGAACTATCATCATACACGCAATACGCCACCAACAGTGTGGAACTATCATCATACACGCAATACTCCTCCAACAATGTGGAACTATCATCATACACGCAATACTCCTCCAACAGTGTGGAACTATCATCATACACGCAATACTCCTCCAACAGTGTGGAATTATCATCATACACGCAATACGCCACCAACAGTGTGGAACTATCATCATACACGCAATACGCCACCAACAGTATGGAACTATCATCATACACGCAATACTCCTCCAACAGTGTGGAACTATCATCATACACGCAATACGCCACCAACAGTGTGGAACTATCATCATACACGCAATACGCCACCAACAGTGTGGAACTATCATCATACACGCAATACGCCACCAACAGTATGGAACTATCATCATCCACGCAATACTCCTCCAACAGTGTGGAACTATCATCATACACGCAATACGCCACCAACAGTGTGGAACTATCATCATACACGCAATACTCCTCCAACAGTATGGAACTATCATCATACACGCAATACGCCTCGTGACGAGAAGAGAGGCCCTTTACTTTCACTAATAATGAAAATCACGCTGTTGGTGCTTGTGATAAATAACCACGCACTGTATTTTTGGTTTATAGCCACACGCAATTCAAAAACCGGTGAACTATAAACGGCACTGATGGACCACATGGTCAGCCTCCAAATTTCGGCAAAGAATTAGCGCACGTGTGCAAACCGCCCCTGGGAGGGACATTCCTCGTCGACATCCGAGTACGGAGTCGGGAACCTGGAAAATCAAGTCTTTTGAAGAGACAAAAAAACTGTGTTACACAAGCTGTGAACAGCCACCAGAGAGGCCATACTTAAACAGCTAAACAGAATGAGAGCATTAGATGAGGCAAATTTCAGCCTGGAGAGATTTCATCTCGGATTTTATAATAGGGCGTTCTGGTCTGTTCGCTGTACACAGAGGTAGCATTTAGCCGTGGAATGATTCACAAACAAACGTTTTAATGGAAACGCGAAGCACCGTTCACCGGGTCCTTATTTGTATTGTACTGAGAGGCTTGGTTTCAAGAGGTAGTGTGCAGTTTACTTTGAAAAGATTCAGAAAACCCGGTATAGTTTCTAACGCTAGTGTATTCATATGTTGTTTTGTATAATTATTGCAAAAGAGCAAACCACAATATTCAAACAGTTGGCGCTCCCGCTTGTACTCCGGAGTACCAAAGCTATCTAAAGCTCAGCGGGAATCCATTGGTGTCCAGGTTGGGGAAACGATATTGAGAAGTGATATAAAGGCGACAAACATCGCACTTGCTGGAGCCCCATGGTGAGGGCACAATGGTTTTAGGCTTGTGCAGTAATGTAAGAATAATAGAATCCGTCATGTACTTGACTATAGATGTACTCGGACACCCGGTCGTTTGCCCGCTGAAGCCTTGCTGAAATAGTCTGCATATAAGGACTTTCTATACTCATGTTATTACTCTCTCTCTCTCTCTCTCTCTCTCTCTCTCTCTCTCTCTCTCTCTCTCTCTCTCTCTCTCTCTCTCTCTCTCTCTGTCTCTCTCTCTCTCTCACTCTCACACACACTCTCTCTCTCTCTCTCTCGATCTCTCGCTCTCGTTATCTGTCTCTATGTCTTTTTCTCTCACTCTCTATCTCCCTCTGTCTATCTCTAACTCTCTGTCTATCTCAATATCTCTCCCCATCTATCTATCAATCTCTCACTATCTCCCGCTCTCGCTCTCGCTCTCGTTATCTGCCGGTCGGTCGGTCGGTCGGTCGGTCGGTCGGTCGGTCGGTCGGTCGGTCGGTCGGTCGGTCGGTCGGTCGGTCGGTCGGTCGGTCGGTCGGTCGGTCGGTCGGTCGGTCGGTCGGTCGGTCGGTCGGTCGGTCGGTCGGTCGGTCGGTCGGTCGGTCGGTCGGTCGGTCGGTCGGTCGGTCGGTCGGTCGGTCGGTCGGTCGGTCGGTCGGTCGGTCGGTCGGTCGGTCGGTCGGTCGGTCGGTCGGTCGGTCGGTCGGTCGGTCGGTCGGTCGGTCGGTCGGTCGGTCGGTCGGTCGGTCGGTCGGTCGGTCGGTCGGTCGGTCGGTCGGTCGGTCGGTCGGTCGGTCGGTCGGTCGGTCGGTCGGTCGGTCGGTCGGTCGGTCGGTCGGTCGGTCGGTCGGTCGGTCGGTCGGTCGGTCGGTCGGTCGGTCGGTCGGTCGGTCGGTCGGTCGGTCGGTCGGTCGGTCGGTCGGTCGGTCGGTCGGTCGGTCGGTCGGTCGGTCGGTCGGTCGGTCGGTCGGTCGGTCGGTCGGTCGGTCGGTCGGTCGGTCGGTCGGTCGGTCGGTCGGTCGGTCGGTCGGTCGGTCGGTCGGTCGGTCGGTCGGTCGGTCGGTCGGTCGGTCGGTCGGTCGGTCGGTCGGTCGGTCGGTCGGTCGGTCGGTCGGTCGGTCGGTCGGTCGGTCGGTCGGTCGGTCGGTCGGTCGGTCGGTCGGTCGGTCGGTCGGTCGGTCGGTCGGTCGGTCGGTCGGTCGGTCGGTCGGTCGGTCGGTCGGTCGGTCGGTCGGTCGGTCGGTCGGTCGGTCGGTCGGTCGGTCGGTCGGTCGGTCGGTCGGTCGGTCGGTCGGTCGGTCGGTCGGTCGGTCGGTCGGTCGGTCGGTCGGTCGGTCGGTCGGTCGGTCGGTCGGTCGGTCGGTCGGTCGGTCGGTCGGTCGGTCGGTCGGTCGGTCGGTCGGTCGGTCGGTCGGTCGGTCGGTCGGTCGGTCGGTCGGTCGGTCGGTCGGTCGGTCGGTCGGTCGGTCGGTCGGTCGGTCGGTCGGTCGGTCGGTCGGTCGGTCGGTCGGTCGGTCGGTCGGTCGGTCGGTCGGTCGGTCGGTCGGTCGGTCGGTCGGTCGGTCGGTCGGTCGGTCGGTCGGTCGGTCGGTCGGTCGGTCGGTCGGTCGGTCGGTCGGTCGGTCGGTCGGTCGGTCGGTCGGTCGGTCGGTCGGTCGGTCGGTCGGTCGGTCGGTCGGTCGGTCGGTCGGTCGGTCGGTCGGTCGGGTCGGTGGGTCGGGTCGGTCGGTCGGGTCGGTCGGTCGGTCGGTCGGTCGGTCGGTCGGTCGGTCGGTCGGTCGGTCGGTCGGTCGGTCGGTCGGTCGGTCGGTCGGTCGGTCGGTCGGTCGGTCGGTCGGTCGGTCGGTCGGTCGGTCGGTCGGTCGGTCGGTCGGTCGGTCGGTCGGTCGGTCGGTCGGTCGGTCGGTCGGTCGGTCGGTCGGTCGGTCTGCGACCTCTCTGCGTCCCAGTGTATTCCGATGAATCGATTGTTGTTGTTGTTGTTGTTGTTGTTGTTGTTGTTTTCGTCGTCGTCGGCGTCGTCGATACAGTGAGTCTGAGCTTCCACCCTTCAGCCCAATGCCTTGTATTCGTACATGCATGTGTTAATCAACTCATGTGATGTTCCGTATAAAGGGTTCCTTTGATTTCGCACTGTGCGAAGTAAACATATTTTCTGACAAATGTAAGAGCTGGACACTAAAATAGTTGATGTACCACAGTCGTATGAGGATGCGTATAAAGCAGACACTGGCGTGTGAGCCATGCTTGGAGTAGAGAAACTAGATATAGGCAATAAACATTATTGAGCCATGCTACAGGGGAATCATAGTGAGACGCGCTTGAGTAAATAAACTATACATAGACAATCAAGCTCATTTAGCCATGCTACGGGGGAATCCTAGTGAGCCGCGCTTGGAGTAGAGAAACTATACATAGACAATCAAGCTGTTTTAGCCATGCTACGGGGGAATCCTAGTGATCCGTGCTTGGAGTAGAGAAACTACACATAGACAATCAAGCTGTTTTAGCCATGCTACGGGGGAATCCTAGTGATCCGTGCTTGGAGTAGAGAAACTATACATAGACAATCAAGCTCTTTTAACCATGCTACGGAGGAATCCTAGTGAGCCGCGCTTGGAGTAGAGAAACTATACATAGACAATCAAGATGTTTGAATCATGTTATGAGGAGATCCTAGTTGTCCGTACAACCAGGGTCTAGCTATTTATGTAAAGCATGTGTTTCACTGGGAACCGCTTTATTTCGTAATTAGCACACTTCCCTACAGGTCGAGTGCTCAAGTGAGCGGATCATGCCTTCATTCGCGATCATTTTTTTTTTTTTTTTTTGGTAATTATCTGTTGCATCGTAATGAAATGTTTCCTGCCGTCTTAAATTTACCCCCACCCAAGGAATATGTCTTTGATAGGTCCAAAGGCAACTTAAATCATCGAAAGCGGCGACATTTCTTTGATGTTCTGGCGAAAAACTAGTTAATTCACGCTAACAAACTTGTTTTACAGTAATGCTCGTCAATTCTGGCGACGACACAAGGCGTAGCCAGATTTGTATTGAAGTGGGTGCAATGTGTAATATCTTCTTCATCTGCGTTCATCCGGGGGTTTTTTTTTCTTCTTTTTTTCAGACGTACTTGAGTTGTGCCAATTTTATTTGCACCCTTAGGTCGGCACATCCGCCTTCCTTCCGCGTTTTTTAAAACCGGGTTAGCCTTCCCGGGCAATGAATAATATTAATAAAGGACAGAGAATTTACAGAGGCATAAGGTAAATAATGTGGAATCGAAATGTAAATGGACAGGAAAGTAGAAGGAATATATTTCTTACCTTACTTTTCATTACTTCTTGTTTCTTCAGCTGCTGGTTAATAATATGTACACAAGGAGTCATGTTATTTGGATGCATTTAGCTTTTTATATGGAGTTCGTGAAAGCTTCCAAACAGCTTTGCGTTAATGTGCATATGGAGTGATAAGAAATGACACCGCAATTTGGTCATAATGTGTAAAATTGTAAGGAACTGTTCAGCTGTCTGTGTAGTTTGTTCACACGTGCGCGTGGGTGACAGAACCGCGTTGAGTCTTCGTAAAAGATCTGTTTACTCTGCTGTTTACTGTTCAGAGACGGAACATAATTACCTGTTTTGCACGACAAATATAGTTGTGAGTGTCTCTGTAATGGGCTTCTTTCTTAACGGCCAAGATGCCGGTCCTCTTTTCGTTGAAGTTTAGAGTTTGTTGTGTTCCAGCAGTGGAATGCCATTGAATGAGCTTTGGCAGCTGACAAAGTTGGGGTGCCAGTTCTGTCGCGGAGTGCTGTATCAGAGCTCAGCTCAAAAGGTAATGTTGCCTAGTAAGTAAAGCTGAGAGATTCCCAGCTAGTTATCGCGAGCTACACTTCTCAAGCCAAGCATTCCCATGGTCACAATCGCATATCGGTTTCAGTGATCAATAGCTATCAATAGCTGTTTCGTACAGACAAAGATCATCTACACACCAGTAGTTTACTGATTCACAAAGCGTGACGTCTGTAGATCAATTATACATGGGGAACGAAGCTTACGGTGCTGCACAAGTCTCACCAACAAATACTTATGAAGTGCTAGAAGATTTGTAAACCAAGAAGATGTGATTCCTTCCAAGGGGACTTTAGAGTAGTCACCAAAATTCCAGAGTTTTCATAGAACGCCCACCTTCTACTCTTTTGGTCGGTCAGTTGTGGCCAGACGTTTTCCATCCTGCGTGAAACAAGTAGTTAAAACCACCACACATTCACGACGAGCTGCTAGACTCCCCACGAGCTCCTGGGTCTCCTCAATTACGTGTTGAACAATTATGTGTCGAAATTTAGTCACAACAAAACCACATCTGTGAGAAGTTTCCCCCTTAAATAACCACTAGAAGCTCTCAAGCTGACGCTAGGCGCATACCCACAACATGTCTCCCCCAAGACCCCCTAAGCCAGACCCTGACGAGAGCATTTACTCGAACTATCCTGGCACACGGACCTTGGCTCCAGAATCTTGAGGCAGCGTACATGTGGATTTACCACCCTTAAGACACTTCACCCCAGAAATTAGCTCGATATATGGGAACTTGAGTGGCACTGTACAGGCCGATGAAAACGCATACGAAACTATAGCCACGTCTTCAACTTCTCCAAGCTCTAGACAAGAGTTGTGATGAACAATTTGTCTATGATGAACATTTACTCACAGGCCAACAATCAATTCTAGGTTACTCAACTCTAGAAGATAAAGATCCGGTCATATACTATGATGTTTTCTTTGACGGTCAGAAAGTGTTTGGGCGGGATGATGATAGCTTTCGTGCCTTTGTCAAATACAAGGATCTGGCAATGATTATGTTTTACGATCCGCTCGACTCCCAAACTGACGCACCCAAAGCCGATTTAAAAAAGGCGGCAAGGCATCAAGACAGCAATAAATTTGCGGCAGTGGACCGTCAGCGATATTCCGATCTATGTAAGAGCCTGGATATAAAAATCCCGCCGATGTTCAGAATCTACTCCTTTGGGGAAGTCCTGGGCGCCATCCGAGAGACGAGCATGTTCGATTACAAGTCCGTGATACAACATCTGGACATTCTGAATGAAACTCTGGTTACAACTTCCAACCGAACCTCCAATGCACCCAAGCTGTCGGTTCGGTTACAAATTCTAAATGCACTTTAGCTAGAATATTTAGCTTCAAAAACACAAGGCTAATTCATAAACTCCACCAGGTCCATTGACATACTGCAGAAGTCATGTGTGTTGTTATGGTTGTGTCAGTGTGTAATTTGGTCACATGTCGTACTGCAGATCTCAACGTATATAGTTAACCAGATTACTGATGTCGTCACTGCTTCGTTTGGTGCTCAACTATCGACCAGCGAGAGCTATGTTTCCATTGTGTAGTGACTTTAACTATGTACTTACTTATTTGATAGTTGTCGATTGTCGAACCAGGGGACCTAACTCATGATGATCACCATGTATTTGGGTGATTCCACTACATCGTCAACATGGAATCTGAAGACTAAAACGCTCGCCTCTCTCTCTCTCTCTCTCTCTCTCTCTCTCTCTCTCTCTCTCTCTCTCTCTCTCTCTCTCTCTCTCTTCTATATCTGTTAGGGAGGTCCACCGTGTAACACCAAAGAACATCCCCCCTCAATAAACATAAGACACCTTTGATTGTAGTGTGCACAAATATAACCAAGTCAGCACAGTGGTCGGATAAACCTTTCTCATAGTCACAGTGCATAGATGTGATCACCGACGTCAGTCGAGGAAGACATGCATTTTACCTAACAACTAGAGGGTTATACAGCGACGAGTGGCTAGTGCAACATATCAGATGTATAATATTACACACGAACACAACAAACTAGCCCGACTCAACCTTAGGTTCTCATGTAACGTGGTTGTCACGTTTCCACTGTCCTAATCAGCGACTGTAGCACGACTCAAAGCAAGCATTTTACACGTTCACTAACTCTCTATGTGTCTATTCGGGACTTTGTATCTTTCCATAGAAACACATTTCCAAGACCAATATATGTTCTTCAGTGAGGCTGCTCATTGCCCCGTATTACATTCAGACAAAAGTGCACTTCAACAGTCAAATAAGAAAATATGTTAGCAAAATGAAAAAAATATAGGTCAAACTTATAAATATCTCCACCAAATTTATAAAACGTAGGGAAAGCTGATACCCAAAAGGAAAATATTCGGGCCACATTTCAGCCAAATTTATGAAAAGTAGGCAAATTGTCAGCCAAATGGGAAAAGGTCAGACCAAACTTATAAATACCTCAGCCAAACTTATGAAAACTAGGAAACTTTGTTAGCCAAAAGGGGAAATAACCTAGGTCAAGTAGGAACAATTATTAGCTAAATGTGAAAAAATGTCGACCAAATACAGAAACAACTCATCCACACTTATGAAAACTAGGAAAATGTGTTAGCCAAACAGGGAAAATATTGGCGAAGTAGGAAAACTTATTAACCAAATGTGAAAAAAATATCACCCAACGAGAGAAATATTTCAGCTACACTTATAAATAGATCAGCCAAAATTGTCAGCGAAATGGTAAAAAGTTAGGCCAAAATACAGAAATATCTCAGCCAAACTTATGAAAAGTAGGAAACTTTGTTAGCCAGAGGGGGAAAACCTAGGTCAAGTAGGAAAATCTGTTACCCAAATATGAAAAATATCGGCCAAATACAGAAACAGCCCATCCACAGTTATGAAAACTAGGAAAATTTGTTAGCCAAACAGCAAAAATATTTGCCAAGTAGGAAAACTTGTTAACCAAATGTGAAATAATATCAGCCAAAGCGAGAAATATCTCGTCCAGACTTATAAAAAAAGTGGGAAAATATGTCAACCAAAGGGGGGAAAATGTCGACCACATACAGAAATATCTCAACTAAACTTATGAAAAATAGGAAACTTTGTTAACCAAAATGTGAAAGATATTGACCAAGTAGGGAAAATGTGTCAGTCAAAGAGAAAAATATTGAACAAGTAACGAAATACATAGTTCAATCTTATGAAAAGTAGGAAACTTTGTTAACCAAAGGTGAAAGGTTTGGCCAGATTTCAACCAAACTTATAAAAATCGCAGTCAAACTTATAAAAGGTAAGAAAATTTGTTAACCAAAGTTAAAAATTTTGGCCACATTTCCACCAAGCTTATGAAAAGTAGGAAAAATATGTTAACCAAAATGAAACATTTTGGCCAAATTTCAGCCGAACTTATGAAAAGTAGGAAAATTTGTTAACCAAAGTGAAAAATGTTGGCCAAATTTCAACCAAACTTATAAAAAATCCCAGTTTAAGTCCCCGCTAATCACTAGTATCATGAAGGCTTATATACTGAAATGGCTGGGGCATATCGAAAAATGGAAGATAACAGGGAAACAAAACGTGCTTACACTCAAGAAATAAATGACCGTAGACCCCAAGGTAGACCAAGAAGACGGTGGAGAGATAAAATACATACAGACCTACGAGCACTTGGAATCAGCGACTGGCAAGAGAAGGTCAACCAGAGAGACAAATGGAGACGGCTTGTATCTTCAACAAATAACTCAATGGCTCGGAATGCTGAAGAAGAATTACACACACACACACACACACACACACACACACACACACACACACACACACACACACACACACACACACACACACACACACACACACACACACACACACACACACACACACACACACATTAACACATGACTACAATCTCTCACGCGCGTGTGCGAGTTATGCAACTAACAACATTAAGACATTACTACAATCTCGTGTGTGTGTGTGTGTGTGTGTGTGTGTGTGTGTGTGTGTGTGTGTGTTTAATTGTGCGCGTTTGTATATGTGTGTGTGTGTGTGCTATGAAACATACATTAAGACGTGATTACATTCTCTTGTGTGTTAGCACAAGGAAAGCTGTAGGTATGTTAACATAGGTGAGGTATGGGTATGTTAACACAGGTGAGCAATAGGAGTGTTAACACAGGTGATCTGTATGAATGTTGCTTGCTTGCTTGCTTGTGTTCGTTGGCTTGAGCTCCAACGCGAAGTCCTGTATGTCGGATGAAGGCATCCTGTTGTCCAACATCAGTGTGATGTCATACAGGACCTGAGTTTTGCGTGAGTATCCGTTGTCCCATGTCTGGCTTATTGGTGTGCAGACTGGTGGTTCCTCGCCGTACAGGCAGACACTCTCCGACTTCGGAGGAATCGGCGATCCTACTGACTTTAGCCAGGACCCCGAAGGGACCTGTTGCCCAGGACGCTCGACGAGGACGCGTCAATAGGTCTTGGCCAGTATATAACCCGGCCCTGGTGCCTTGGAAACACCTCTGCGTCCCTGTATGAATGTTAACACAATTGAGCTGTAGATGTGTTAAACACAGGTGAGCAGTAGGTGTGTTAACACAAGTAAGCTGTAGGTATGTTAAAACAAGTAATATGTAGGTGTTTTAGCAGAAGTATGCTACAGGTATGTTAGCACAGGTAAGAATGAAGTATATTAACACAAGATGTAAGTATGTTAACATAAGTCAGCTGTATGTATGTTAAAACAGGTGAGCTGTAAATATGTTAACGCAAATAAAATGTAGGTATGTTAATTCAGATGAGAAGTAGATATGTTAACACAATTGAGCTGTAGGTACGTCAACACAAGTGAGCTGTAGGTATGTTAACACAATTAAGATGTAGGTATGTTAACACACGTGAACTGTATGTATGTTAACACAAGTGAGCTGTAGGTATGTTAACACAGGTGAGATGTAGGTATGTTAACACAAGTAAGATGTATGTGATTTAGCAGAGGTAGACTACATGTATTTTATCACAGGTAAGATAGTTAGTTAGTCGACAGATCATCCTCATTGCACATCGAACCATTCAGTCCATAAGTGCTCGGATCCCCTCCTCAGCAAATCCGGCAGCGTGTAGCGGCTAATGACACCAGTTCTGTGTTGGTTTATCAATCTTCTTTGGCTTCCTGCGCAGTGTTCTTGTTTGGCCACCCCTCTTTTAATTTGCTGTTCTCGCAGTCTGGCCATGGTTGTAGATTCAAAAGTCTTACTTCTCGCAGAGCCTTCAGAATGTCAGCCTGGTCCATGGCGCGTCCGCCCTCCACCGTAGCCTCACCCGCGAGCTTGTCAGCCCACTCATTTCCATTGTACTCCCGCATGCCCTGGCACGAAGATGAAACTAATCTTTGCCAGCCAGGGGACTTCCGGTTTCAAGATGGCGACGGACGGTCGGGTTGTTTTGTGATCGTTAGCTTTTTTGGCGCAGGAGATGGAGTTTCTACTCAAGATCTGCGCGGATGCTACGGAGTTTCGTGCATCGAGCGAAGCAATCCTTGAGTGAATTTTTAGCAGCGTGTGTGGTTTCTGTTTCTGTTATCACAAGTAAGCTGAAAGATAAAAAGATAGTTGCATCTCCTTTACATGACGTCGCAGTCAACCTCAGCATCATTTGGTGGTTTCTGATTTCTTGGCATTTACATTCAGTAAAGGAAAGTGCGCCGGCTTCGTGGCTTAGAGGTTATGACTTTTCTCCGTAAACTCGTATACTCTCGTCGGTAACGTGATGACGGTGAGAATCAGCAGTGGTTCGAATCGCATCGGTAACTTACGGGGTATGGAAGCCGGCCGCTCAGAAAGCAATGGCAAACTACTGAGCGTAATCTTGCCAAGAAATCTTAATACAGCTGAAAGATGCTGGTGTTGACAGCGATGTCCTGTAAAGGATATGCAAAAAAAAAAAAAAAGTAAAGTGTGGGTATGTTAGCACAAGTAAACTGTAGGTGTGTTGCCATAAGAAAACTGTAGGTGTGTTGCCTTATGTAAACTGCAGGTGTGTTACCTTAAGTAAACTGTAAGCGTGTCACCATTAGTAAACTGTAGATGTGTTACCATATGTAAAGTGTAGGTGTGTTACCATATGTAAAGTGTAGGTGTATTACCATAATTAAACTGTAGGTGTGTTACCATATGTAAAGTGTAGGTGTGTTACCATAAGTAAACAGTAGGTGTGTTACCATAAGTAGACTGTAGGTGTGTTACCATATGTAAAGTGTAGGTGTGTTACCATAAGTAGACTGTAGGTGTGTTACCATAAGTAAACAGTAGGTGTGTTACCATAAGTAAACTGTAGGTGTGTTACCATAAGTAATTTGTGACTGAGAGGGCTGAGTGGTCTCGAGGTGTCGTGTCCGCCTCGAGTGCTGGAGGTCCGGGTTCAAGCCCCGCATTTTTTCACGTGGACTTCTAGTAATAAAATTTCCCCTGGTCTCTGGGTAATAAGATCGGACGCCCGTGTGTATTGTTGCGCGCGTAAAAAATACCTTGGCAGTTGGAAATCGAAAAAGAGCAGCCTAACGGCGCTGCCCGGGCAAAATTTCGAGTTAAAAATCTACCCAAAGTATTGCAGGATCCTCGCCGGTGCTGCGGAGTTTGATCACTAAGCAGAGATTCTCCGGATTCAGGTTTGAGTAGAACGGAGCACTTATGGCTTATACCCTTGTGCCGCGATGTTGATCCGTCGACTAAACAAAACTAAAATAAAACTAAGTAAACTGTAAGCGTGTTACCATAAGTAGACTGTAAGTGTGATACCATATGTAAATTGTAGGTGTGTAACTATAAGTAGACTGTAGATATGTTACCATAAATAAACAGTAGGTGTGTTAAAATATGCAAACTGTAGGTGGGTTACCATGAATAGACTGTAAGTGTGTTACCATAAGTAGACTGTAGGTGTGTTACCATAAGTAGACTGTTACCATATGCAAACTGTAGGTGTGTTAACATAAGTAAACTGTAGTTGTGTTACCATAAGTCTGTAGGTGTGTTACCATAAGTAAACTTTAGGCGTGTTAGTATATTTTAATACCATATTCAAGGTGTAGGTATATTAGCATATGTACGGTGTATGTATATTAGCACATTTAAGGTGTAAATATATTAGTACATTTAAGGTGTAAGTATATTAGCACATTTGAGGTGTAAGTATATTAGCACATTTGAGGTGTAAGTATATTAGCACATTTAAGATGTAGGCAGTTTAGCACTTTTAAGGTGTAACTATATTAGCACAACTAAGTTGTAAATATATTATCACATCTAAGCTGTAAATATCTTAGCACGTCTCTGAAATATATATATATATATAGAGAGATCAAATCAAATCAAATCAACTTTATTAGGGTCACAAATTGGGCGCGCAGGCCCGTCTTACATTCGGCCCTTCCAATCACTCGTCTTTCGTTCATCAAGAGCATTATACATTTACATAGGAAGAAAAATAAACATTGTGAAATGAATGTTGTAAACATAAACAAGGCTAATTACCATGTTATGAGGCCCATCTCCCACCTATCCATACATCACCCCACCTACACCCCCACCTACCCACACACACGCGCACCAAGGGACACATAAACACCCCCACCTACCGACACACACGCACACCAAGGGACACATACATACCCCACCAACCGACCCATCCCCCTCCCGCACATCCCCCACCCACACACACTGCCCTCACCTGATCCCCCAACCAAAACACACTCGCCACCCACAAACATTCCTCCACCAACCCACACATCCCACGCCCATCCACATCCTACCCCACACATCCTCTCCCCACCCACACCTCAAACCACCAATCCCCCAGCCACATCTCCATCCACAACATATTCCCCACCCACACACACAATCCCCCACCAACCCACACATCGCACATCCACTCACACATCCCCAAACCATACACACACATCCCCACCAACTGACATGTCCCTACCCCCCCCCCCCCCCCACACACACACACATCTCCCTAACCACCCATACATCCCCAATCCACTCACACACACCCCACCACCCACACATACAACTTCCACCCACCCACACATGCCTTAACCTAATCCCCCACCACACAATCCCCCACCCGCACA
Source organism: Cepaea nemoralis (assembly GCA_014155875.1). NCBI lineage: Eukaryota > Metazoa > Mollusca > Gastropoda > Stylommatophora > Helicidae > Cepaea > Cepaea nemoralis. The sequence continues at coordinate 14,165 of JACEFZ010021515.1, forward strand.
TCACATACACCCCCTACCACGCACTATTCCCAACCCACGCACCACACACACATATCCCTCACCAACACATCCCCACTTACACACCACACACATATCCCCCACCCAGATACCACACAATATTCCCACCCACACCCACACAGATACCCTTACCCATCCACCCCACATACCCCCACTCACACACCACAAACATCCCCCACCCACACACACATACCTCACCCACACAATATCACCAACCAACACACCACACACCTCTACCCACCCACACACGCATTCCCTACCCGTCCACCAACACACACTCACTCACGCATACATCCTCCACTACGCACCCACACACCCCCACCCACCCACTCCCAACCAAACATCTTTCGATCACAATACCCCTACCCCCACACACATCCTCCACCCACTCACACATCCCACCCCGACACATACAACTCCCTCACCCACCTACACATCCCTAAGCCACTCACACACCCCCACCCACACATTCCCCATCCACATACACACATCTCCCACCCACACTCCCCCACATACTTCCCCCAACCACCACAATCCCCTGCTCACCCACACATATACCCCACCCATACGCACATTCCCCACACCCATCACACACATCCCCCACACCACACACTATCCTCCACCCATACCACCACAAACATACCCTCCACCCACACATCATTCACACATCCCCCACCAACACACCGCACACATATCTCAAACCCACACACCATACACTTCTCCCCACCCGCCCTTCCATCCCAAATCCACCCAACACAATCCCCTACCCACACAACCCCGCCTCCCACACATACTTCCTCAAACCATCCACACATCTCCACCCACATAAACACACATCCCCTGCATCCGTCCCATACACATATCCTCCACCCATACACACATCCCCCACACCCATTCCAACACCCCTACTTTCACCCCCACACATCCATCCACACATCCCACCAACACCCACAAATACCACTACCCACCAAAACCCACACACCCCAACCCATCCAAATGCATACCCCCACCCACACACCCCCCACCCACACATATCCCCACACTCACACACATCCTCCACATACACTCACACTTCCTCACATCTAGACACATACAAAATGTCTCACGTTAGTATTGAAACTAGTATGAACAAACTCCCACACTTTACTCACACACATACACTGACACTTGTCATGAGCAGTCTCATAAAAATGTTAAACATGGAGAAAAATGTGTACATAAAATGTATGTGACGTAAAAATAGTGATGCTCTCTCTCTCTCTCTCTCTCTCTCTCTCTCTCTCTCTCTCTCTCTCTCTCTCTCTCTCTCTCTCTCTCTCTCTCTCTCTCTCTCTCTCTCTCTCTCTCTCTCACACACACACACACACACATTCACTCTCACACATTCACTCTTCCGCTCATTCACTCTCACGCTCACTCATTCACTCTCCCGCTCACTCATTCACTTTCCCGTTCACTCATTCACTCTCCCGCTCACTCATTCACTCTCACGCTCACTCGTTCTGTCTCTCATTCACACTCACTGACTCACTCACTCAAACTACAGTAATGAACATGAGTTTATATTATGCATGATTAAATCAAATGGTATTAAACTGATAATATGACAGATGAGAATACACAAACATATGGATTCGCGTGTTACATAACATGCGTGTTACATGACATGCATCTGCTCAGCTCTCTCTCTCTCTCTCTCTCTCTCTCTCTCTCTCTCTCTCTCTCTCTCTCTCTCTCTCTCTCTATTCTTTCATATACACACACTCACACGCATGCGCGCGCTCACACACACACACACACTAACACATCAACTCTCCCACTGTCTCACTCTCTAACACACAATCCTTCACACACACACACACACACTCACTCTCTCAATCACACTCTCTCACACATACACATACACATGAACGCATGCACGCACGCATACACTCCCTCACTCACTCTCACACATACACGTACGAATGCATGCACTGACACATTCCCCCACCATTTCTCGCTCAATCACTCTCTCCACACACACGCATGCACGTGCGCACACACGCATTCACTCTCTCCCTCTCACTGACACCCACTTTCTCTCTCTCTCTCTCTCTCTCTCTCTCTCTCTCTCTCTCTCTCTCTCTCTCTCTCTCTCTCTCGCTCCCACACGCACACACATATATAGTGAACAATTATAGTTAAACAATTATAATGAACAATTATACTGATCAATTATACCAGTAAATGAATTATGGTGGCATATAGTCGGTATGGATTAAGAATTGAAAGAGTTTTCGGTTAAATGTGTAGGGACTCATTGGAGTTTTCAGATCTGGAGGCAGATCATTCCATAAGTGAGCACCAGAATAGGCGAAACATGTTTTGTATAGGTCCAATCTAGGCTTTGAGACATGTAACAAATTTAGGCGCTTGCTGTTCATTGCATTAGATTGAATCAGCGGCAGAAGATACTCTGGGGTATTTTGAGATATAATTTTATTCACTAATTTGGCTTTGTTGAAAAGGAAGCGCTTTTGTAGTGGTAGAAGTCTTAGATGACTGTACAAATTATTACTTTCAACGTGCTTTATGTCAGAAACCAGACGAATAGCGCGGTTTTGTAGAGAACATAGTCGTTTTAAATTAGATTTAGGGCAACCATCCCAAACTGTGGAACAGTAATCGAGATGTGATTGGATATAGCATGTATAGAATATTTTTCGTGTGCTTTCGTCCAGGAAGTGCTGAATTTTAGCAAGTTGGTAAACTTTTTGTGCTATTTTCTTGGTAAGAGCGTGAACATGAGAGCTCCAGTTCAAATGGCTGTCTATTAAAAGCCCTAGTGTTTTATGTTCAGTCACATTAACTATAGGTAACGTGCCCATGCGGAGTTCGAGCGGTGATCCAGTTATGGCTAGTGTCTGTAGTTTTTGTCTGGTCGTTATTAGCATGGATTTGGTTTTGTCGATGTTAATTTGCATGCGGTTTTCATTGCTCCATCTAGTAAGATTATCAAGTTCCTTTTGTAAAGAATTCTCTAATTCACTACGGTTTTCTTGACTAGTATATATAGTACAGTCGTCTGCGAATAGATCACAAGTTGTATTGATATATAAAGGAAGATCATTAATATAAACTGCAAAAAGCAGCGGACCTAGTATTGAGCCCTGAGGCACACCAATATTAAGCTGTGTGGGTCTTGATAGACAGTTGTTGAAGGACACGACTTGTTGCCTGTCGGATAGAAATGACGTAATTATGTTCACCATGTTGGTGCTTGTCTTCATTTGCTTTAATTTTCTAATTAAAATATCGTGATCTACCATATCAAAAGCTTTTTTAAAGTCTACAAACACCGCTCCACAAATTCTACCGTTGTTGATGTTTAAGTGCCAGTTATCGGTCATTTTTGTTAGAGCACTATGGCAAGAATATTTAGGTCGAAACCCAGATTGACTGTTAATTATTAGATCATTGTTAATTAAATGGTGTAACGTTATTTTATGAATGTGTTTTTCTAGTGGTTTTGATAGCGATGATAGTAAGGAAATAGGTCTTTAATTACCCAAAACGCTATTATCGATTGAGCCATTTTTAATAAGCGGAAACACTTTAGCAATTTTAAATGAAGATGGAAAGTAGTTTTTGGCCAGGCACTGGTTATATATGAACGTTAAGGACTCGCTAATGACTGGTGCAGCACAACGAAGAATTCTATTACTGATACCATCTAGGCCGTGTGAGTTTGTTGATTTGAGGTTCAAGAGATATTTATAAACGTCTGCAACAGACATTAAAGGAATCTCAGCGGGAATATTTCTGGCGCACTTCTCCTCACAGAATGATGCCAGTGAACTTAAATTACACGATGAGTCTGGTATTGAAGACTTTAGATTCTCTATTTCTGATTGAAAGAACCAACTGAATTCATCGCAGAGAGAGAGAGAGAGAGAGAGAGAGAGAGAGAGAGAGAGAGAGAGAGAGAGAGAGAGAGAGAGAGAGAGAGAGAGAGAGAGAGAGAGAGATGACCTAGACCAGTGTTTCCCAACGTGGGGCCCACGCCCCACAGGGGGGCAATTCGACTGTTAAGGGGGGCAATTCGAAAATGGAAGAAATCGGCTGAATATAACAAAACGGGGAGACTTGAGACTGAAGTTAACTAAATTGGAACCTGACATAAGATCTCTTTGCAGCAAGCATCAAGCGCAAGGATCTCACTAAATTTAAATAATAAATAATTACTAATAATTAAAATAATATAGAAAAATCTTTCATTAAAATTATTTTGTACTTGAATTTCAGTTCTCCATTATATGTTTTGAAAATTTACTTACTGTGTTTGCTCAATAATTACCTAGTGATTTCTTCCTAAAACCTATCATTCAAGTTTCTTTAGTGACATTTCAATTTTGAATATTAAAAATAATGTATATGTTGAGGGGGGCGTGGGGGCGGGGGAAGGGGGGGCAATATGAATTTTAGAAGGGCTTAAGTGGGCATGGCACAAAAAGGTTGGAAACACTGACCTAGACAGTCGTCACAGTACGCAACAATTTTATAGAATGACTAGCTGACCCGGCCCGGCTTCGCCCAGACCCTGGTGGGGAGCATCTCATTTAATTCAAAAAGGGAGAACCTTTTTTTAAATGAAGATGGAAAGTAGTTTTTGGCCAGGCAATTCCGAGCCATTGAGATTCTTTGCTGCAGATACAAGCCGTCTCCATTCGTCTCTCTGGTTGACCTTCTCTTGCCGGTCGCTGATTCCAAGTGCTTGTAGGTCTGTATGTGTATTATCTCTCCACCGTCTTCTTGGTCTACCTCGGGGTCTACGGTCATTTATTTCCTGAGTGTAAGCGAGTTTTGTTTCCCTGTGCATCCTGCAAAGGATTCCATTCTTTCTATATGCCCCAGCCATTGCAGTCTATTAGCCTTCATGATACCAGTGATTAGCGGGGACTTAAAAACATCATAAATGTCTTTGTTACTTCTTCTTGTCCACTCTCCACTTTGTGTATCCCTAAAGGGCTGAAATATGCGTCTTAAGACTTTGTTCTCAAAGGTTTGTAACAAGGCTTAGCCTCCTTTAGTTGTACTCGAGATTTCAGATCCATACAGCACAACTGGTCTGATCAGTGTTTTGTATATTGTGATCTTGGTGTTGCGAGATAGCGCATTTGATTCTAGCAGCCATATGTGTTGTGTTGGTGCCCTTGTTTCGTTGACTTCAGTTCTTAAAAAAAAACTTTCTGGATTCGTTTTCTGGTGATTAGTTTCCATATCTTTGATTATATTGCTCATATATTCTCGCTTCTGCTGCCGAACTATTTTTGTAGCCTCTTTACATTCAGTTCTATATTGCTCTTCATTTTGAATGTTATTGATGTCATTTAACCATAACTGTCTGGCACTCTTTTTCCTAATGACTACTTCTTCTAATTTTTGATTGAACCATCTGTTCTTTCTATGCATGGTTAACACACCGAGACATTCTTCTGCGGTGGTTTGAATTGTATTCTTGATGTTCAACCAACGGGTTTTGTAGAGTTTCAAGTTTACATTTTATTTAATCTGAAAATTTCTCTTTGACTGTAATGTCTTGTAGTTTTTCTCTGTTATATGTTGGGTGTAACCTCAGTGGTTTAGTATAGAAAGCTCTTTTAAGTTTTAATTTAAATTTTGCCCCAACGAGGAAGTGGTCGCTGTGACAAGGATCTCACTAAATTTAAATAATAAATAATTACTAATAATTAAAATAATATAGACAAATCTTTCATTAAAATTATTTTGTGCTTGAATTTCAGTTCTCCGTTATATTTTTTTGAAAATTTACTTACTGTGTTTGCTCAATAATGTCCTGGTGATTTCTTCCTAAAACCTATAATTCAAGTTTCTTCAGTGAGCATTTCAATTTTTGAATATTAAAAATTATGTATATATTGGGGGGGGGGGGGGGGCATAAGAATTTTAGAAAGGCTTAGGTGGGGCATGGCACAAAAAAGGTTGGGAAACACTGCCCAATACTGTGGTCGACATACAAACAAAGTAAAAACAGGTAAGGTTAAAAGAGCAAATCACATTCCCTAGACAATTGGATCTTGGAATGTACGCACCCTACTTGATAAAGACGGCGCGTCGGGCCCAGTGAGACGAATAGCACTGATTGGGAGAGAGCTGGGCAAATACAACATGGACATTGCAACCTTGAGCGAGACACGACTTGCAGAAGAAGGCCAAATCTGTGAAGTAGGTGCCGGCTACATATTCTTCTGGAGTGGAAGGAAAAGCGAGGAAAGACGCCAGTCCGGTGTAGGATTTGCCATTAAGTTGACCCTGGTTGGCAAATTAGCTGAATTTCCGAAGGCTATAAATGACAGGCTTATGACCATTAAGTTACCCCTGCTGAAAGGACAGAAGCATGCAACCATCGTGAGTGTCTACGCACCAACCATGACCAATGAAGATAACGTCAATAACAAATTCTATGAGGACTTGCACATCGTATTAACATCTGTTCCCAAAGGAGACAATCTTACACTCCTTGGGGTCTTCAATGCCAGATTAGGCAAGGACTCCACCTCTTGGAGTGGCATCATTGAAATGTACGGAGTCGGAAATTGTAACAGCAATGGACTCTTCCTCCTTCAGACCTGTGCTGAAAACGATCTCCAGATCACCAACACAATTTTCCGTCTTCCCACGAGAAATAGGACATCGTGGATGCACCTTCGCTCGAAACATTGACTATGTCATCGTCAGGAGGAGTGACAGACAAGACGATCGGGTGACAAAATCCACGTGTGGTGCCGAATGTTGGACAGACCATAGTCTCATTATCTCGAAAATAAATATACACATGAAACCACCACGGCATCCTCAAGGGGTTAAAATGTAAAAAAAAAAAATAAAATACTAAATGTCACCCTCCTAAACAGCAAAAACATGCAGCTTTCGTTTGAAAATATGATGGAAGACCGCCTCAAGCCCAATGTTGCAGTTAAACAGGATGCGGAAACAGAGTGGAGAGCCCTAAATGAGACAGTTTACAACACTGCTATGGAAATCCTGGGCCCAGCCTCCCTGAAAGCATAAAGACTGGTGTGATGAAAATCCCGAAGACATCAACCAATTGCTGGCCAAGAAACATCTTCTCCTCAAGGCACATTTGAATGACCCGACGTCAACATTTAAAAAATGCCTTCAATAACATTCGGAGAGTAGTGCAGCAGACACTTCGGCACATGCGGGACTCCTGGCTGAGCAACAATGCTGATGAAATTCAAGGCTTTGCTGACAGACATGGTATGAAAAACTTCTACGACTCCCTGAAAGCGGTCTATGGTCCTACATCACCAGGTACAGTTCCCCTCCTCAGTGCAGATGGGGTAACATTGGTCACCGATAAGAAAGAAATCCTTCAACACTTTGCAGAGCATTTCAACAACATCTCAAATGCAACTTCCTTCTTCGATGATGAAACCATCAACTGCCTACCTCAAGTTCCCACTAATGATACACTTGATGACCTGTAAACCATCGTGGAAGTAAACAAAGCCATCCAGCAACTTTCCAGTGGAAAGGCGCCTGGTCCTGACTAAATCCCAGCAGAGATATACAAGGCAGGTGGGTCGGTTCTAATAGAGCAGCTTCACCAAGTCTTTACAAACATATGGGTGAACGAGACCATGCCACAAGATTTCAAGGACGTGTCAATAGTCCACCTTTACAAAAGTAAACGAAACAGACAATCCTGTGACAACCACCGAGGCATCTCCTTGCTCTCAATTGCAGGGACGGTACTCGCCTGAATTCTTCTAAATCGCCTCATGGTCCATCTCGATCAAGGTCTTCTTCCTGAGAGTCAATGTGGCTTCAGAAAAGAACGTGGAACATGTGACATGATTTTCGCTGCAAGGCAGCTGCAAGAGAAATGTCAGGAACAGAACTGCGAAATGTTCTCCACTTTCATTGACCTTACCAAGGCTTTTGATACAGTCAGCAGAGAAGTACTCTGGAAGATTATGGCAAAATATGGCTGTCCACGAAAGTTTGTCCAAATAGTTCGGCTATTTCATGATGGTATGCAGGCAAGAGTACAGGAAAATGGTGAACTGTCTGAGCCCTTTCCTGTCAGCAATGGAGTGAAGCAAGGATGTGTCCTGGCACCAACACTGTTCAGTCTCATGTTTTAAAATATGTTGATGAATGCCTTCGAGAACGACGACATTGGAATAGACATCAACTACCACATTGTTGGAAAGTTGTTCAATCTGAGAAAGCTGAAAATTGAAACCAAAACTAACAGCGTCACTGTCAGAGAGCTGTTGTTTGCTGATGATGCGCTCTATATGTAACTCAGAGGCAGACATGCACCACAATGTTTCAGCTTTCTCACATGCCTGTGCCAACTTTGGGCTCAATATCAACTTGGAGAAGACTGTAGTTATGTACCAGCCAGCTCCAGGGAATAATCACACTGTGCCGAATATCAAAGTGAATGGTCATAGACTAAGTGTTGTGGACTAATTCACCTATCTTGGCAGCACTGTGTCACAAGCTGCCACAATTGATGACGAAGTGAATACAAGAATCTCCAAGGCCAGTGCAGCCTTTAGCAGACTATACAAGAATGCTTGGGACAGAAATGGAATAAGCCTGCAAACAAAGCTGAGAGCCTACAAAGCAGTAGTATTATCCACACTGCTATATGCTTGTGAAACATGGACTGTTTATCATCAACACGCTAGGAAATTAAACTACTTCCACACAATCTGCTTTAGGAAGCTATTTAAGATTAAATGGCAAGACAAGATCCCAAACAATGAAATTCTAGAAAGAGCACCCATGCCCAGTATCCACACTCTACTAATGAAGACTCGGATTCTCTGGGCTGGTCACTTAACTCGCATGTCAGATCACAGACTCCCTAAACGAACTTTTTTACGGCGTGCTGCGTTGTGGTAAACGCCCCCAAGGCGGCCAGAGGAAACGCTTTAAAGACGCTGAAAATCTCACGGAAAGCTTTTGGAATTCATCTTGACACCTGGGAGACTGCTACCAAAGACCGAAATTCGTGGCGTACATCATTGCGCAAAGATGAGGTCACTTGTGGAGCAACCAGGACTTACACGAGCTGTGAATAAAAGTCTGGACAAAAAAACCTTGCAGAAGATCCTTCTCCTGGAACGTCAAGTATTCTTTGCCAACATTGTCAAAGAACATTTCGAGCCAAAATAGGCCTTATCACCCATCTTAGAACTCACGGCTCCATACTTTCAACCCCACTGGATTCTTCTTCTTCATTCGTTCGCTTGAAATATGTCTATAACACCAATGTTGTCTTTTGTATGAATTTAACTGTCTTTTTTAGTTCATTCAGCGGTCCATAGAGTTTATCTTCCACTGTCGTCTCTCTGGACCAGAAGGTGTGCCTAGACATGTTGTAATTTGGGCAGTCTTGGAGTCTGTCCTCTGCTGTCTGCGACGCCAATTCACATGTGCACATGGCTGATTCAGCAAACTTGAATTTTGTATACATGTGGTTGCATAATCTATTGTATCCTGTTCTGAAGCGCAGAATAATGACTTGTTCTGGTCTGTCCATTATGTGGTAGTCGTCTTGAGCGGGTTTTAGTGGCTTCCTGACTGATTTGATCATTCTTTTCTTTTGGTGGTATGTAACGGGCACATCAGGCTGTTTTTCTTTTGCTCCTTTTCTAGCACACCACTGGATTAAATGAATGGTCATCATCATTCTTGATGGACACACAACAGTAGTAGTAGTAATAGCAGCAGCAGTAGTAGTAGTAGTAGTAGTAGTAGTAGTAGTAGTAGTAGTAGTAGTAGTAGTAGTAGTAGTAGTAGTAGCAGCAGCAGCAGTAGCAGTAGTAGTAGTAGTAGTAGTAGTAGTAGTAGTAGCAGCAGCAGCAGTAGCAGTAGTAGTAGTAGTAGTAGTAGTAGCAGCAGCAGCAGCAGCAGTAGTAGTAGTAGTAGTAGTAGTAGTAGTAGCAGTAGCAGTAGTAGTAGTAGTAGTAGCAGCAGTAGCAGTAGTAGTAGTAGTAGTAGCAGCAGCAGTAGTAGTAGTAGCAGCAGTAGTAGTAGTAGTAGTAGTAGTAGTAGTAGTAGTAGCAGCAGTAGCAGTAGTAGTAGTAGTAGCAGCAGCAGCAGTAGCAGTAGCAGTAGCAGTAGTAGTAGTAGTAGTAGTAGTAGTAGTAGTAGTAGTAGTAGTAGTAGTAGTAGTAGTAGAATAGTTGGTTTTGTTGTTAAAGCAGTAGCTGTAACAGTAGTAGTAATAGGTGTTGTAGTAGTGGTTGTGATGGTGGTAGCTGTAGTAATAGTATAGTGTTCACACTCAAAAAGAAACGCAATATTATTGCAGTTTCAATTGCAAACTTGTACCAACATTTTATTGACGAGGCTGATTCGCCCACTGCAGTCGGTTCTGGCTATAGGCCCCAGATTAGTAGAGGAAAGTTTAAACAAGATGCAACGTTCGTCTTCCACTGACACAGGTAGAATCTGGTCTTAGACATTAAGTAACTATACGCCCCAGAGTAGGAGAGGACAGTTTAAACAAGATGGCACGTTCGTCTTCAACTCAACCAGGTAGAAACTGCTACATGTTCTGTGCAGGATATTGAAATCAACTCTAGCTTGACTTTCTATGCAATTTTTATGATTAGTAGTTTGCCATTACTTTCTGAACTAGAAGCCCAACTTAAATGCCAGAGTAGGGAGTTAGTTAGTTAGTTAGTTAGTCGACAGATCATCCTCATTGCACATCGAACCATTCAGTCCATAAGTGCTCGGATCCCCTCCTCAGCAAATCCCGCAGCGAGTAGCGGCTAACGACGCCAGTTCTGTGTTGGTTTATCAATCTTCTTTGGCTTCCTGCGTAGTGTTCTTGTTTGGCCACCCCTCTTTTAATTTGCTGCTCTCGCAGTCTGGTCATTGTTGTAGATTCACAGTCATCACTTGGTTCTCGCAAAAGTCTTACTTCTCGTAGAGCATTCAGAATGTCAGCCTGGTCCATGGCGCGTCCGCCCTCCACAGTAGCCTCACCTGCGAGCTTGTCAGCCCGCTCATTTCCTTGTACTCCCGCATGCCCTGGCACGAAGATGAAACTAATCTTTGCCAGTCGAGACCGCTCCAGAGGCAGCAACCATTCTCTTCGGATCGACCCCTCCTCTATCCTCTTGATCATGTTCATTGAGTCGCTAAGGAAACAAGCCCTAGTGAATGTCTGTGTCTCGAGCCATGTTATTGCTTCACTTACTGCCATGACTTCCATGGTCAGGCTACTTGTGGTTTCAGTGAAAGCACCAGAGTCCTCCTTCACAATTCTCCCTCCGGCCCGGGAGTTAATCCCCTACTTCGCCATTAACGAACTGGAAGCTTACGATCGAGAGCTGTTATCCTTGCGGGGAAATCAGATAGAGGAGACACATAATAAGGACTAATGTTACAAGAGAAGAAACGGCATATTCAGACACGTTACCGTAACATTGATTTATTGATAATATAGTAACAATATATAACATTTGTAACCTTTGTAACACTTCCATGCTTTAAACGTTCAAGTTGGGTATTTTCCTCTACTGCCTGCAATCTCTATACAAGAGCAATTCCACCCAGTATTTTTGTATCATCATCATCATCATCATCATCATCATCACCCACAGGAACTCATCCACCATCATCAGTGCAACTAACCCAGCTGCTGCACTACTCTCCTGATGCGCGCACACAGCAATATGAAATCTGTTTCGGTTATGACTATAGTCACTGAAAACTGATGTAACGATCCTGTACCAAGCAACTCATCATGCGTTTATTTACCGTTCCACACATGATCTATTTTTTCTCAGATCTTTCTGCCCCTTTCCTCCCTCCACAAAATTGTTACATTAAACAATGTTACCCATAAATCTGTTATTCTATATTTCCCATTTAATTGTTACATTAACTTACTATTACCCACTATGTTTTTATTTCACAAGTCCTATCTAATGTTTACATTAATCCACTATTACTTATTATTCTTTTTATTCCGTGTGTCCCATCTAATTGTTACATGAACCCACTATCACCCATTATGTTATGCTTTTATTCATCTGTCCCATTTAATTGTTACATTAACCCACTATTAGCCATTGTGTTTGTATTCCGCATGCCCCATCAAGCTGTTACACTAACCCACTCTTACCCATTATGCTTTATTTTCCGCATGTCAGATCTAATTGTTACATTAACCAATTACCCATTATGATTCTATTCCGCATGTTCCATCTAACTTTTACATTAACCCACTATTACCCATTATGTTTGAATTTCGTCTGTCCTATCTAATTGCTACATTAACCCACTATTATCCATTATATTTTTATTACACATCTCCCATCTAATTGTTACATTAACCCACTATTACCCATTGTTCCTTTAATTTTTCTACTCCATCCAATTATCAATTGTTATTGTTATTCTGTTTGTCCCATTTAATTGTTACATAAACCCACTATAACATATTGTCCCTGTTTCCGTTTTGTTCCATTATATCACAGAACATGGCTCCAGATCAAAGTAACCATTTATGTACAGCCACTAGGAACGACACCTGAAAAAGTATAATTTCTATACTTCTGACACTAGAACATGGCTGTTGTTCAAAATAACAATTCGTGAACAGCCACTGGAATATGGCTCCTGATCAAAGTAACATTTCGTATACAGCCACTAGAAATGGCTCCTGAAAATGTATAGTTTGTATGCTTCTGTCACTAGAACATGGCTCATGATCAAAATAACAATTCGTTTACAGCAACTAGAAATGACTTCTAAAAAGTATAGTTTCTATGCTTCTTTCACTAGAACATGGCTCCTATTTAAAGTAGCAATTTGTGTACAGCCATTAGAAATGGCTCCTGAAAAAGTATATTTTTATGCTTCTTTCACTAGAGCATAGCTCCTGATGTAAGTAACAATTTGTCTACAGCCACAAGAACATGGCTCCTGATAAAAGTAATAATTCGTGTACAGCTGCTAGAAATGGCTCCTAAAACAGAATAGTTTATATGCTTCTTTCACTAGAACATGGTTCCTAATCAAAGTAAAAATTCGTGTTCAGCCACTAGAACATGGCTCCTGATAAAAGTAATAATTCGTGTACAGCTGCTAGAAATGGCTCCTAAAACAGAATAGTTTATATGCTTCTTTCCCTAGAACATGGCTCCTGATCAAAGTAACAATTAATGTTCAGCCACTAGAACATGGCTCCTGAAAAGTAAAGTCTTTATGCTTCTTTCACTAGAACATGGCTCATTAAAATACAATTTTAATTTCGTAACACGTAGTAGCAGCAACCAGTCTATCTGCCTGTTCATGTGCCCGCACACCCGCAGGTCCTGGCCAGAAAATCTATGACATGTTCACGGACTTCGTCTTCTCGAGCGATGCAAGCCACTCCACGCGGGGAATATTGGTTTATATTCTAAATAGCTGCTTCGTGCGGCTGGTACAGACACCACATGTGGTTCTGTACTGTTCTCCAGTCACCGTCACGCCCTCCATCTCCATTCTCACGCTGAAGTCTTGATATCATTCGCCAGACCAATATTTTTCTTGTCTTAGTTTACATGTATATGTTTTTTGGGGGTGCTCGCTCGCTTTGAAATCAAGCGTAGTCCATACACACTATTTACGGTAGTGATGGACTGAATTTTGCGTATGGGTTAGCTTGCCCTATTAACAGTGTCCCTCGCCATCAGGCGAGCCCACTCCGACTTCAGAGGTACTTGTAATTTACGTCCCCAAGTCAAGGACGAAAGATTAACATTTTAGTCCAGCTGTCCGGCTTAGGGGTTGAACCGCTTACCTCAGGAATCAGCACACCGGATGTTTAAGAACACGCGTTCTTACCATATTTGGCCATGCGGACCTGCGTTGACAGAGATATCATTACATTGTTCACTGAAGTCTCCCCATCTCTGCTTACCTCTCACACCAAACCCAACAGTGTGTATTATCACTTCACTTGGGTGCAGGATGTTTGTGATAGCAGTAAACTTGTACAATCACTAGCTTCACATGTTTATAGACTAGTGTGATAGCAAAATGTCATGGCAGGGCAGATCAGGCCCTAAGTCTTGGTTGACAACTGGTCAAGGATCGAAGCTCCAACAGACGGACAGCTAAAGCATTGCTTTGCTGATCCGAAAGCTTCTGCAGCTTGTTTTGTTCCAGATTCCTCTGGAGTGAACTAGACAGGCCGAGAGAGGGATCATGCTGCATGGGCAACACATGGTCTCTATATTTTAGCCCAGGCTTTGTGCTATTGAGAGGCAATAACTCCATCCCTGGTCTTAACCGGTCTCGGAATCAAAGCGAGAGGTAACTGTTACCGGTTATAAGTCCTTGTCAATTGGCGAAGACATATGGCGCCACGAGTTGCCTCTGACGGTGGGAGACACCTACAGGTGTCACTGATCAGCTACTGCCCGCCTCAAGCTGGGCAGCCCCCGGCGAATTGGGTGCTGATCCGCTATAGCCTGCCTGCTTCAGTGGGTGCTTGGGGCTAGGACAAAATCTTAATCGCAGGCTGTAAAACTAATGCACCAGGTACTGATAAAAACAAAAATAGGAACCTCAAGCTACGGCTTGCAACCTGGAACGTGAGAACCATGTGTCGAGGATTTTCCACTGACTTGACCAATATTGACGATGTGAGAAAATCGGCTGTGATTGATGCCGAACTCAATCCTCATAACATTGATATTGCTGGCCTGCAGGAGACTCGCCTCGCTGAGGAAGGGTCACTCAGGGAAAACAATTACACCCTTTTCTTGGAAGGGTAGAGGTCAGGCAGAAAAAAGGCAACATGGTGTGGGCTTTGCAATGAAGAATTCGCTACTGGGAATGATTGATATACCAGCTGGAGGTAATAAAAGACTATTATCCGTGTGCTTGGCAACTGTCATATATTATGAAGGGTGTGGGAAATCACTTTGGTGCATGCCCCATTTTTAATCAAAGAAGTTGGGCCCCATCCTCTTCTGTCTTCAATAACCCCAGAATATGCCCCTCGAGTTATCTGCAGGCCTCGTCTTATTTAATTTAGTCTAGGAGATATAGATTATGGCCCTGGTGAAAATAATCAATACCAACTGGGATTCTGCCCCTTCTCCAAGGATTCTTATAGCTCTTGAGCCCCCCTCTTGTTTATCCAATCTGAGGAAAGTCTGGAGAATTCTCTCAGCCTGATTTATATTAAGAAAGCATGGATGTTGAGCAGTTGATAGATCTTGGGTCTCTCCCAATTACATATTCCTTCATGAGTTAATTTGGTTTTAAACAATTAAACACATAACCAATCACAATAGATCTTGACAACTTAGTGTACACACATAAGATGGAGAATCACAGATAGGTTGAACCAATAATCAACATAAGATCAGTGACAGTTAATTATTTATTGAATGGGCCTGTGTCTTCTGGCCTGCTATTCATTTTCTATGTTGGTTTATACAAGATAATTTAGAAAAATGCATATAGGACCAATGTCACAGACCATCAACAAACAAGCATCAATACATGAGAAGTCAATAAGAGTTGAAACATGGTATACATTTGAATGTTGTACATGTTAAGTGTGAAGATGATGAATCTATATTTAGTATCAGCTCTTGAAAACTGAGTGTTGTGTGTTTTCTTTCTAAGAAAGTGATACCCTTATGGTTTGGGAGGATTAGGATAGGCCTGGGTCCATTGACTGATAGATCCGCTTCAGGTCTGCCTGTGTAGCTCCTCTGAAGGCCTCCCCATACTCTTCTCATGGCCAAGTCATCCTCCATCACAAGTGCGGTTCATCTCTTTCTCTCTGTGGTCTGGTTTAGTTGTTAGCCAGTTGGTTGCCAGTTGGATGCCCATTGGTTGCCCATGGGTTGCCACCAAGATTTCACTGTGTAAGATTCACATAAACATATACAATCTTCCCAATACAATATTCTAGACGTAGGTCGGAAAAAAACCTAAATTCCTGAAGTAGGAACTAGTTCTCCCCCCTCCTCTTTTCTTTTCTCTAATCTAGTGTTGAGTTAATTTGGGGTGGTCAGAGTTTATCACACTGTGTACTCCTTGTATCAACTGGTTCCTGCTGTATGTAAGTTCTCATTGGACCTGGGGTCGGTGAGACGTGTACAGTAAGACAGTGACAAGATTGAGGAAGTGTCAAGATGCATGTAAATAAATGACATACATTTATAACATTTCTATCACCCAATTGTGTTTGTAGTGTGTATAAATAATTCTCTGTGTTTTCCCAATTAACCAACTTCTTCTTCTTCTGTGTATAATAACTCCTTTCCCATTATCTGTTGTTGTTGTGTTGAGTGTTGGGTGGTGTGGTTGTGTTTGTTAAGTTGTGTTGAGTAATGAGTTAAGTCAACTTCTCGGTGGTGGAGTTCCGCGAAGCACAACTTTTCTGATGTAATGCAGTTCATAAGTGCCCTTATCTAATTAAATTGTGACATAAATATAAATATTTATTCCATCAAACCCTATATATTCAATAGATGAAGCAGAAAGGAAAGATTGATTTCTCTTTCAGCTTTCTAAATTGAAAATAGACATAGATAAGTCTGTTTTAAAACGAGGCACTTGTTCTAGTACACGAACTGTCATTTTAGCTGTAGATAGTGATAACATTTTTAACAGTGTTTTTGCTGAAATGCACAAGATTGCTTTAGAATCATCACTTCGTACAGTTGTTTAGAATAGAATGTAGTAGTATTATGCACTTCTTAAAGTTAATAACTATCTGTAAGAATATCAGAGATTGCAGTATTCGAAGAGAGTAGTAGATTGTCAGTTAGCCCGGGAATCGGCTCTGCGACGTCAGAATGGAACAGTCAAACATTTTTCACTTCAGAGGTTTTAATTTATAATAATATATTTCAATTGACATTACAAACACTGGATACCATTCCTGGGCATTTGATACATCTGGTCATCAGTTCAATCTAAGGACTAACAAGCTCACCTGGGATCCAGACATTCTGCCGTCCTTATTTGAAAATTTGGTCACACTTGCTTTCACGTCTGTTCATCAGGCATGTTTTAGGAAGAGTGCGCGATTAACATATTCTACGCGGGTTTCCGAATAGAAGCGTTGTCACGTGTCGCTGTTTATCCAATAATCTCCTGAGTTTGGGCTGATGAAATGTTTCCTAGAATTGACGTCATCTGTCACTTGTTCCAGTTCCAGTTTTGATGTTGCATTAAGTTTTAAAGGTTTGGTTTCAGTTTGCGTTAGTAAAGTCCATTGTTTTATATTTTCTCCTCTTCTTGGCTTGAATTCTTGTCAACTGAATAATGGTGGTTAGCAATTATGCCACAGCAACCTCTTGTGGTTTTGCTACCATTGTTACTGCATATGCACCGACACTCACTTCCTCTGATGATGTGAAGGATTCGTTCTATGAGGAGCTAGACTCTGTGATCAAGGCAGTTCCAAAATCCGACTACATTTATATGCTCGGTGGTTTCATTGCTCGTGTGGGCAAGGGCTCGAGTTCATGGCCTGTGTGCCTTGGAAAACACAACATCGGTCGCATGAATGAAAATGAGCAAAGGCTGCTGGAGTATTGCACCAGAAATGACCTATGTATTACAAACTCCATTTTTAAAACTACAGAGCTGCATAAGGTCACATGGAAACATCCAAGATCCGGCCATTGGCATCAGCTGGACTTCATCATCACACGAAGACAACATCTGAACCATATATCATTGACTCGAAGTTACCACAGTGCTGACTGTGATACAGATCATTCTTTGGTTGTTGCAAGGGTTAGACTGAGACCAAAGAGAATCTCCACAGCTAAACACAAATCTAGCCCCAGGATTAATATTATTAACACTCACGATCCTGAAGAGTTATTTGAATTTCAACAGCAACTTGAAGACGCTTTCACTGATATATCAGACAATTGTACAGTAAGTGAAAAGTGGAGTAAACTTAAGGAAACTATTTATAAAACAACGGTAGGGGTTTAAGGCACTGTGGATCATAAGAGGCAGGACTGGTTTGCGGCAAACAGCCAGATACTGCAGCCCTTGATTGATAAAAAGAAGATAGCTCTATTAAGAAACAAGGAAAGAACAACGCGTAACACTCTGAGTAAGCTGAAGCAAGCTAGGAAGGATGTAAAAAAGGCTGCCAGGCAGTGTGCGAATGACTATTGGATCAAGTTATGTGAGTCCATTCAAATCGTAAGTGATCAGGGAAACATCAGAAGCATGTGTGAAGGAATAAAGAAACTGTGGTCCAATGATCAAAAGAAGTGCACCACTGAAAACCTTGACTGGAGAAATCATCACTGATAAGAAACAGCAGATGAATAGATGGGTAGGGCACTATTTAGAGCTTTACTCAAGTGAGACCAAGCTAGCGGATGATGCGCTCAATGCCATAGAGGCCTTGACCACCTGGACGCACTTCCCATCATAACAGACGTTAGGTGTGCTATAAATGAACTTGCATCCGGCAAGTCTCCAGGTAAGGATGGAATTCCAATAGAGGTTATCAGGAGTGGGCAAGACACACTCACTATACAGATCCACCAGCTAATAGAGCTATGCTGGTGAGAAGGACAAGTCCCACAGGATTTCACAGATTTAAGCATCATAACACTGTTCAAGAACAAGGGCGATCGGAGCGACTGTAAAAACTATAGGGGTATCTCACTACTGTGTATTGTTGGAAATGTATTTGCCAGAATTGTTCTGCATAGACTTCAAGTCCTGGGAGATCAAGTGTACCTCGAATCACAGTGCGGCTTCCGACAGAACCGGTCTACCATTGATATGATATTCTCATTGCGGCAAATGCAAGAAAAATGTCGGGAATAAAATCAACCACTGTTTATTGCCTTCATCGACCTCACAAAGGCATTTGATTTGGTCAGTCGTGAGGGTCTGTTCAAAGCACTAAAGAAGAATGGCTGCCCACCAATTTTTCTGTGCATTTTGGATTCGTTCCACACAGGCATGAAGGGTATAATCAAGTTTGATGATGAAACTTCAGAAGTGTTTGAAATCAAGAGTGGGGTTAAGCAAAGGTTGTGTACTATCCCCCACCCTCTTTGGGATATACTTTTCACTTCTACTGAAATATGCCTTTCGTGATCAGGATGACGGTATATACATTCACTCACGCTCAGATGGCAGCCTCTATAATGCTCAGCGATTGAAGGCCAAGACCAAAGTTAGGAGGGTACTAATTAGAGAGTTGCTTTTTTGCGAATGATGCAATTACGACCCACTCTGAGGAAGAATTACAACATCTACTATCTGCATTCTCCAATGTCTGTTCTGAATTTGGTTTAACAATTAGCAAAATGAAGACACAGATTATGTCGCAAGGTGCACATTGGGTACTATTAATCTTTACTGACGACACCGAAATAGAGATAGTAGACCATTTTACATATCTAGGATCAGTGGTAAATAGCAAATTATCCCTAGATCAGGAAATCAACATCAGGATTGGTAAGGCAGCAACAACAATGAACATGTTAGCAAAAAGAGTCTGGGAGAACAGGAAGCTTACTGCCAAAACAAAAGCCCTCGTCTACCAAGCCTGTGTCCTTAGTACTCTTCTTTATGGTAGTGAAACCTGGACAACTTACTCACACCAAGAGAAACGTTTAAACAGCTTTCATATGCGGTGTCTGCGAAGAATATTTGGTATTAAGTGGCAAGACAAAATCACAAATACTGAAGTATTGGAAAGATCAGGTTGTGTGACGGTGTGTTCCATGCTCAGTCTTCGTAGACTTAGATGGATAGGACATGTTAGGAGGATGGGTGATGGTGGAATACTAAAGGACATCTTTTTGGTGAATTACAGGTGGGTAAGAGATCTTAGGGTCGGCCTCTACTACGAGATAAAGATGTGTGTAAGCGGGACATGATTGATACTGGCATCGATAATGCACATTGGGAGCCTAGTCGCTGCTGATCGTGATGCTTAGCGGACGAAAATCAGACATAGAATAAAGACAAAGGGGAAAATGTTTGTAGATAGGTCATACGCTGAGCGTGTAGAACGTCAAATAGTGTGTGGTGGTGGAAATGACCATGTGTTCACATGCATCCATTGTGGATGAACATATACCGCGCCAATCGCTTTGTCAAAACACATTCGCTACTGACATGGGCTGTTGTTATTATGCCGTTTTTTTTTAAAGAACAGTACACAACAATGTTAGTCATGTTCTGCTGACTACGCAAATATGTTTAGTTTTATTTGGAGCCATGTTCTAGTGGCAACAAATATGTGTTTACTTTCATGTAGAGCCATGTTCTAGTGACAACAAATATATGTTTACTTTCATGTAGAGCCATGTTCTAGTGACAACAAATATGTGTTTACTTTCTTGTAGAGCCATGTTCTAGTGACAACAAATATGTGTTTACTTTCATGTAGAGCCATGTTCTAGTGACATCAAATATGTGTTTACTTTCATGTAGAGCCATGTTCTAGTGACAACAAATACGTGTTTACTTTCATGTAGAGCCATGTTCTAGTGACAACAAATATGTGTTTACTTTCATGTAGAGCCATGTTCTAGTGACAACAAATATGTGTTTACTTTCATGTAGAGCCATGTTCTAGTGACAACAAATATGTCTTTACTTTCATGTAGAGCCATGTTCTACTGGCAACACAAATATGTTTACTTTCATCAGCAGTTGGTCTAATGATGTGGGTTGCTGGATTTTAGGTGCGAATCAATTATTATCAAAGTAATCGTCCTACTGGTTATCGAATGAAACACTTCCTCTTGCAGCGCCTATTAACTGTGACAAAGTACTGGACACCTCATCACGAAGCAGATGACCTCTCGACGTCAGCAGGTTCAGGTGGTTGTGCTGCCTGTTGTGCAGTGCTGGCCAGATCTCCCAGGTCGGCGTACATGTGACTGCCACTGTACATCTCGGCCTGTGTGAGCAGGATCTCGGCGTGCAAGTAGAAGCGCTCCATGGAATCATCAAAGACCACGTTTTTGAAAGGCTGGAGTTTGGCGTATCGAGTTTCATAGGGATCCCACGGCAAGTCCGTTGTGTCCAATGCCACGTCTTCATGTTCCAGTCCCCAGAATTTTACTCGAGACTCTGTCAAGTTCGAGAAGTATTCAAAGCAAGAAATATGAGCAAACGTTTTGACATAACATTATATGAAATATTGCAATGGAATTTACGCATGTGGAGAGAATATTACATATAGACAGTCCTGAAGTTATACAAAGTAGCCTAGTATTAATGAACATGTCGTAAGGATAGTCATTCCTATATGAGGACTCACACTTCCGCTGCTCAGTATTCCGAGAAAAGGCCAGACAGACGCTTAATCAAATTGTACATGGTATAAATTGCATTGGGACTTTTCGCTGTATGTAGAATTTGAGGACGGAACACGCATGAGGATGTCCCGAGTGTTGCGACGGTGGTTCTTGATTCAACTCAATTCCTACGGGTGAGGAAGTTACCTAGTTGAGCTTTAATCATTTGGAAGACAATCACAAATACCATCACCACATAAGAAACATAATAGGTTTGACGTGTAGAGATCCGAGCTATTGTACACGGATACTACACAGGTACACGGAGTGGGTGGGACTTCGTTGCTTCATAAGGGCCACTTTTTTTGTTTTAAAATAAAAAGGGGGGGAAGGGG